>CM065688.1:866287-878787 GCA_017654935.2 Phymorhynchus buccinoides
GCTGCAGAGATAATTAGTAAGGGTAGGCATGGTGCTACATTCACTGGTGAATATTTTGAGCTGTTTATTTTATTACTTGCTGATGATATAGCACTGATTTCAGAAACTGTTGTGGGTTTGCAGAACCAACTGAATAATTTAGGAAACACTGCTAGAAAACTACAGTTAACAGTTAATTTAGGGAAAAGTAATATAATTGTTTTCAGGAAGGGGGGATATTTATCAGCAAGGGAAAAATGGCTGTATGATGGTAAACCAATGGCTGTTTTGAATATGTATAAGTACCTTGGGATTTTCTTCTCTACTCGTTTGAGTTTTGCAGCTGCTTGTAGGGATTTATGTAGTAAAGCTAAGAACAGACTGATCAATATTATGAAAAAACTGCGTGTGTTGAATAACAATTCATTAGATCTTTTTGTTAAGATTTTTGATAGTCATATCCAGCCTATTATTTTATATGGATCAGAGCTTTGGGACTTGATGCAAGAGCTGTCATGCACTGTGAGTCTGCCCATCTTTTTGCTCTTAAGAAATTTATGTGTGTTGATATGAAAACACCAAACGACCTAGTTTATGGAGAGACTAATAGGTATCCTATATTTATAAATTCTAGAATTAAATGTATTCGCTTTTGGCTTAAACTTTTGAGAATGAATACTGATCGCTTACCACGGAAATCTTATAATATGTTATGCAAATTAGATCAAAGAGGAAAAACTAACTGGGCGTCAAGGGTTCGATTGTTTCTTTTCGAGTTTGGGTTCGGATATGCGTGGGAATATCAAGGGGTGGGTGATGAAAAGATGTTTATAAACATTCTCCGTCAAAGGCTGATAGATTCAAGATGGCAGGACTGGCACAGTCATATTCAATCCAGTGAGAGGTTTAGGATGTACAGGAATTTTTGCACAACACATATAGTTAAAAGTTATTTGTCTGTTAATATGGATAAGAATCTACGTTGTGTTCTTACAAAATTCAGATTTGGGGTGTCCGTCATCAATGTACACGCTTATCGTTATAAAAATGTGACGAATGCAGAATTGTTATGTCCTTTTTGTAGGGAATCAGCAGAAGATGAAATCCACTTGCTCTTGACGTGCCCTGTATTGTATGATCTTCGTAGAAAATTCATTGCAAGGAAATGTTATGCTAATCCATGTTTGTTTAGATTCTCTTTGTTAATGGCATCAGAAAATGAAAAGACTGTACGTGGTGTGGCTCTGTTTCTTTATAAAGCTTTTCAGTTGCGAGAAGCGATTTTGTCATGAATAATTTGATTGCTAAACTGGTTACGTTTATCTTATAATGTACTTTGTATTCAGTGGTTATTGCTTATTATGTGTACAATGCTAGTGTCCTTTGTTCATATGGGGCTTTGGCCTTTTTGTGAATAAAAAATTCAATTCAATTCAATTCAATTCAATTCTCTCTCTCTCACTCTCTCTCTCTCCATCACTACATCTATGTCTCTGTCTCTCTTTCTCACTCTATCTCTCTCTGTCTCTGTCTCTCTGTCTTAGCTTCTGTCTCTGTATACATAGTCAGTCAGGCAGACAGCTGGGAACAGGCAAATATCACTGAAAACATTAAGCAGCTTCGCTTAGTGGCTGGCAAACGGTTGCAAAAGCAGCCACTCTGTCCACTTTAGAATATTAAACGTCCCCCTTGGTTTGAACAGAACATGACAGGCTGTCCATGTCACGTGGGGGAGTTAGGTTGGGATATTAGGATATTAGAAATGGCACCTAATATTCATGGTGTATTATTTCACCCACAACCGTTTCCTTTTTTTCCTTCTCTGTCTGTCTGTCTGTCTGTCTGTCTGTCTGTCTCTCTCTCTCTCTCTCTCTCTCTCTCTCTCTCTCTCTCTCTCTCTCTCTCTCTCTCTCTCTCTCTCTCTCTCTCTCTCTCTCTCTCTCTCTCTCTCTCCCACCCATCACGTGGGCATTATTATTTGGTGCAGAATCTCTCTCTCTCTCTCTCTCTCTCTCTCTCTCTCTCTCTCTCTCTCTCTCTCTCTCTCTCTCTCTCTCTCTCTCTCTCTCTCTCTCTCTCTCTCTCTCTCTCTCTCTCTCTCTCTCTCTCTCTCTCTCTCTTCTATGATCATTGGATTTGCACCGGTACCCCTTCCCCTTTGTCTCCCCTTTTTGATACGGGCAGATGGCCTAATCATTAAAAAGTTTTTGAGTTGACTTGAGTTGAGTCTCTCTCTCTCTCTCTCTCTCTCTCTCTCTCTCTCTCTCTCTCTCTCTCTCTCTCTCTCTCTCTCTCTCTCTCTCTCTCTCTCTCTCTCTCTCTCTCTTTCTCTGTCTGTCTCTCTCTGTCTCTCTCTCTGTCTCTGTCTCTCTTTCTCTCTTTCTCAGACCATTTATTTATCAAAACTACCAAATAGGGCGAGGTCCCCTAAAACCATTTATTCATCAAGACAACTACCAAATAGGGCGAGATCCCCTAAGACCAGTTATTTCTCAAACTACCAAATAGGGCGAGGTCCCCTAAGACCATTTATTAATCAAAATAACTACCAAATAGGGCGAGGTCCCCTAAGACCAGACATTCCTCAAAACTACCAAATAGGGCGAGATCCCCTAAGACCAGTTATTTCTCAAAACTACCAAATAGGGCGAGGTCCCCTAAGACCATTTATTCATCAAAACAACTACCAAATAGGGCGAGGTCCCCTAAGACCATTTATTCATCAAAACAACTACCAAATAGGGCGAGGTCCCCTAAGATCAGACATTCCTCAAAACTACTAAATAGGGTGATGTCCCCTAAGACCATTTATTCCTCAAAACTACCAAATAGGGCGAGGTCCCCTAAGACCAGAGACTCTTTGATCAAAACTACCAAATAGGGCGAGGTCCCCTAAGATCAGACATTCCTCAAAACAACTACCAAATAGGGCGAGGTCCCCTAAGACCATTTATTCATCAAAACAACTACCAAATAGGGCAAGGTCCTCTAAGATCAGACATTCCTCAAAACTGCCAAATAGGGCGAGGTCCCCTAAAACCAGTTAGTCCTCAAAGCTACCAAATAGGGCGAGGTCCCCTAAGACCAGAGACTCTTTGATCAAAACTACCAAATAGGGCGAGGTCCCCTAAGACCAGAGACTCTTTGATCAAAACTACCAAATAGGGTGAGGTCCCCTAAGATCAGACATTCATCAAAACAACTACCAAATAGGGCAAGGTCCTCTAAGACCAGACATTCCTCAAAACTACCAAATAGGGTGAGGTCCCCTAAGACCAGTTAGTCATCAAAGCTACCAAATAGGGCGAGGTCCCCTAAGACCAGATATTCCTCAAAGCTACCAAATAGGGCGAGGTCCCCTAAGACCATTTAGTCATCAAAGCTACCAAATAGGGCGAGGTCCCCTAAGACCAGACATCCCTCAAAACTACCAAATAGGGCGAGGTCCCCTAAGATCAGTTATTCCTCAAAACTACCAAATAGGGCGAGGTCCCCTAAGATCAGACATTCCTCAAAAGTACCAAATAGGGCGAGGTCCCCAAAGACCAGACATTCATCAAAACTACCAATTAGGGCGAGACCCTCTAAGACCAGACATCCCTCAAAACTACAAAATAGGGCGAGGTCCCCTCAGACCAGACATTCCTCAAAAGTACCAAATAGGGCGAAACCCCCTAAGACCAGACACCCCCTAAGACCAGACATTCATCAAAACTACCAAATAGGGCGAGGTCCCCTAAGACCAGACATTCATCAAAACTACCAAATAGGGCGAGACCCCCTAAGACCAGACATTCCTCAAAACTACCAAATAGGGCGAGGTCTCCTAAGACCAGACATTCATCAAAACTACCAAATAGGGTGAGACCGCCTAAGACCAGACATTCCTCAAAACAACTACCAAATAGGGTGAGGTCCCCTAAGACCAGACATTCCTCAAAACTACCAAATAGGGCGAGGTCCCCTAAGACCAGACATTCCTCAAAAGTACCAAATAGGGCGAGATCCCCTAAGACCAGCCATTCCTCAGAACTACCAATTAGGGCGAGGTCCCCTACTGTGACGAGGTAATGGGTTAAAAGGCTAAGTCTCTAGGGAAGACTTTTAGTGTGTTAAATTTTCAAATAGAAAATTTGCCTTTAGCCCACTTCTCTAGGGTATGGGAGGTGAGCAACTTTCCCGGCCCCTTTTCATCTAATAAATTTATATTTGTGCCCGGGTTCTGGCTCGTATGATTGTAAGAAATACAAGTGGTTGGTTTGCTGTAAATGGCAGACAGAGAGAAGTAGGGTTTTACATGAAATTACAAGACTTCCACTCTCATCAGTCTGACCAAAGGGTTCAGAATTATTTGACACTTGTATTTTATTTACTCACAAAATCTGCATAAGATTATGCAACAATAATAATAAAGCAGCTCAATGGCGCCAAAACAAAATATGAATAAAAAGAAAAAGAAATCCGAAAGGATTTACAATACTTTTGTCTTTCTAGAAGGTTAGCCCCAAACGCGAAGGGTCACTTAGTGTCCTGGGTTCCAGTTAGTGTTCTTTGGCACTGTCGTATTGACTTAGCTCATGGCTGTGTTGAAGTTCCTCCGTAGGGATCAGCGAGTGCTGGGTTGGCTGGGCTTGCTCATCAGGTGAGAGTAGCTCCCAGTCGTTCCGGTTACGGCGTCACGGGATGGCACGGTTCAGGCGTGGTCTCCTCACGGATTCTGGGTGCGGGGCATCTTGGTGGCGTTCCCGTCTGGTTTCCTTGTGAGTCAGGGATGGAGCTTCCTGACCATGATGCCCTGCTGATAATCACAGGAGAAGGTGGATGTAGATCTCTATGGCTTAGAGACAAGGGTCTTCAGTCGGCATGGAATTAGTGGATCCCAACCGGCTGCCCTTGTACAATAGCACTAAGAACACATAATCTGAATTTCAGTTAAGAAACTGAGATCAGTAAAACATAAAAGGTGATCAAGCCAACATCACTCTCCATCCAACACCTGGAAAGGAATGGTATCATAAAGTGCAAGATTGCAACCCACAGGCTTCCTACTAAAAATATACAAAAGGGTTAGTAGGCATAAAATCCCGTTCTGGTACCAAAAGAGTTAAAGTCAAAAACACACACACACAAATAATCAGTGCACATAAATAGAACAGAATGTTTACCACTTCTTTTCAATGACATATCTACTCCTTATTCATCATTGAACATAGGATCTAGATCAAAAATAGGATCAAACAAAAACAAATCTCAATCACCAGCCATCAATAATACTCACTAGTTGGGCTATTATGACTGGCTGGGAGAGAGGTTGAGTCTGCAATGTTGCTCCAGCCAGGTTTCAGCGTCTTGTGTCAAAGTATGTGTAGGCTAACTTTCCTCACTACTCAAATTTCCCCTGCCATTTTCAAACAATGAGAGCCTGTGATTGGTTTATAGCAGTCGACACGTCACAAGATGATGTCCTAGTATTATGCATAGTAGTACAGAACAATCATGCCCCGGTTACATCATTATCACATGCCGACATTCCTATCCTTCTCGTGATCGGAAAGGAAGAGTTCAAAGGGCGCCGACTGTGGATGTCACTTTCTCGTGATGGGAAGGTAGATCGGGCTTCAAAGAGATAAATGCCTTAATCGGCGTCTGTTTGATGTTGAATGGTAATTAAAGTGGCGGCCCGAGGAAATAAAGGGCGGGGGGGTGTAGATAAAGAAAGAGGGGTCGTGCGTGATACATTGTCACACCTACGACCAGACATTCCTCAAAAGTACCAAATAGGGCGAGGTCCCCTAAGACCAGACATTCATCAAAACAACTACCAAATAGGGCGAGGTCCCCTAAGACCAGCCATTCCTTAAAACTACCAATTAGGGTGAGGTCCCCTAAGACCAGACATTCATCAAAACAACTACCAAATAGGGCGAGGTCCCCTAAGACCAGACATTCCTCAAAAGTACCAAATAGGGCGAGACCCCCTAAGACCAGACATTCATCAAAACAACTACCAAATAGGGCGAGGTCCCCTAAGACCAGACATCCCTCAAAACTACCAAATAGGGCGAGGTTCCCTAAGACCAGACATTCCTCAAAACTACCAAATAGGGCGAGACCCCCTAAGACCAGACATTCATCAAAACTACCAAATAGGGCGAGGTCCCCTAAGACCAGACATTCATCAAAACTACCAAATAGGGCGAGGTCCCCTAAGACCAGACATCCCTCAAAACTACCAAATAGGGCGAGACCCCCTAAGACCAGACATTCATCAAAACTACCAAATAGGGCCAGACCCCCTAAGACCAGACATCCCTCAAAACTACCAAATAGGGCGAGACCCCCTAAGACCAGACATTCATCAAAACTACCAAATAGGGCCAGACCCCCTAAGACCAGACATTCATCAAAACTACCAAATAGGGCGAGACCCCCTAAGACCAGACATTCCTCAAAACTACCAAATAGGGCGAGGTCCCCCTAAGACCAGACATTCCTCAAAACTACCAAATAGGGCGAGGTCCCCTAAGACCAGACATTCATCAAAACTACCAAATAGGGCGAGACCCCCTAAGACCAGACATTCATCAAAACTACCAAATAGGGCGAGGTCCCCTAAGACCAGACATTCATCAAAACTACCAAATAGGGCGTGACCCCCTAAGACCAGACATTCATCAAAACTACCAAATAGGGCGAGACCCCCTAAGACCAGACATTCATCAAAACTACCAAATAGGGCGAGGTCCCCTAAGACCAGACATTCATCAAAACTACCAAATAGGGCCAGACCCCCTAAGACCAGACATTCATCAAAACTACCAAATAGGGCGAGGTCCCCTAAGACCAGACATCCATCAAAACTACTAAATAGGGCGAGACCCCCTAAGACCAGACATTCATCAAAACTACCAAATAGGGCGAGGTCCCCTAAGACCAGACATTCATCAAAACTACCAAATAGGGCGTGACCCCCTAAGACCAGACATTCATCAAAACTACCAAATAGGGCCAGACCCCCTAAGACCAGACATTCATCAAAACTACCAAATAGGGCGAGACCCCCTAAGACCACACATTCCTCAAAAGTACCAAATAGGGCGAGGTCCCATTCCTGAAAACAACTGCCAGATCATAAACTGTCTATCATTTGATAGCCTTTTCCCTCCTTCCTCCCACCCCTACCCCAAGTCATACTATGCATAGCTATCATTTTATGACCTAACACCCCCCCCCCCCCCCCCCTCTGATCCGCTCCAGACAGCTCATTTCACGACCCACTGCAACTCGGCTCTCCTCATCAGGCCTGTAATGACGGCCCGGAGGTTCGGAGGCCACTTTACATGGCAGCCAGTTACCCATTCCATAAACTTCTGCCCACCACCCCCTTCTCTGGCTCTGTCTCCGTTTGTCTGTCTGTCTGTCTGTCTTCTCTGTTTCTCTCTTTCTCTCCAGTCTGTCCTTTCTGTGTCCTCGTCCTTCTTGAGTCATTTGGAATGAATCAAATGTGATGATAGCAAGAACAAGAACAGTACTGAGAATCTTACAATACATGAATTTCTTATTCTGTCTCTCTCTCTCTCAGCTCTCTCTCTCTCTCTCTCTCTCTCTCTCTCTCTCTCTCTCTCTCTCTCTCTCTCTCTCTCTCTCTCTCTCTCTCTCTCTCTCTCTCTCTCTCTCTCTCTCTCTCTCTCTCTCTCTCTCAGCTCTCTCTCTCTCTCTCTCTCTCTCTCTCTCTCTCTCTCTGTCTCTCTCTCTCAGCTCTCTCTCTCAGCTCTCTCTCTCTCTCTCTCTCTCTCTCTCTCTCTCTCTCTCTCTCTCTCTCTCTCTCTCTCTCTCTCTCTCTCTCTCTCTCTCTCTCTCAGCTCTCTCTCTCAGCTCTCTCTCTCTCTCTCTCTCTCTCTCTCTCTCTGTCTCTCTCTCTCAGCTCTCTCTCTCAGCTCTCTCTCTCTCTCTCTCTCTCTCTCTCTCTCTCTCTCTCTCTCTCTCTCGCGCTCTCTGTGTCTCTCCCTCCCTCTGCTCCCCCCTCTCTTTCTCGCTCGCTCCCTCTCTCTCTCTCTCTCTCTCTCTCTCTCTCTCTCTCTCTCTCTCTCTCTCTCTCTCTCTCTCGCTCTCTGTGTCTCTCCCTCTGCTCCCCCCTCTCTTTCTCGCTCGCTCTCTCTCTCTCTCGCTCCCTCTCTCTCTCTCTCTCTCTCTCTCTCTCTCTCTCTCTCTCTCTCTCCCTCTCTTTCTCGCTCGCTCCCTCTCTCTCTCTCTCTCTCTCTCTCTCTCTCTCTCTCTCTCTCTCTCTCTCTCTCTCTCTCTCTCTCGCTCGCTCTCTGTGTCTCTCCCTCTGCTCCCCCCTCTCTCGCTCTCTCTCTCTCTCTCTCTCTCTCTCTCTCTCTCTCTCTCTCTCTCTCTCTCTCTCTCTCTCTCTCTCTCTCTCTCTCTCAGCTCTCTCTCTCTCTCTCTCTCTCTCTCTCTGTCTCTCTCTCTCTCTCTCTCTCAGCTCTCTCTCTCTCTCAGCTCTCTCTCTCTCTCTGTCTCTCTCTCTCTCTCTCTCTCTCGCTCTCTGTGTCTCTCCCTCTGCTCCCCCCTCTCTTTCTCGCTCGCTCCCTCTCTCTCTCCCTCTCTCTCTCCTTTTCTGTATTGTTTTCTTTTCTGATGGCGAGATGTAAAGAAGCTATGCTTAATCTTAACCATCAATAAAAAAAAGATTCGTTCGTTCGTTCGTTCTCTCATATTCCCATCTTATAAATGTCCCCCCTTTAAAATTGCCATTACTCTGAAAGAATTGTGATTAGTCTCATAATTGGTTTGCTTTTTTCGTAATTAATTCAAACCACCAAATCAAGTTCACCATTGTCCATTATTATCCATGTTTGCTTGCTTTCATTCCAATTTTGACTCTTTTTCAACCATTTCATATGCCAATCTTTGTCATTTTTGTTTCATTTTCTTGACTTGATTGTTTTTATGTCAATTTTTCTTTGCTATATGCTTGGTGTGAGTGTGTGAGTGCAAAGCGAAAAGAAGCTATTGTAGCTTATCCTTTTTATCATAAAACCCCCAAAGTTTATTTAAAAAGTATAATCCTATTGTTTAGGTGTAAGAGAGATTGGTCTGCCTCAGCACTTCAGTAATCATCTTTCCTTTCCGAGGGGCAAAGGGCGTGAACGTGCGCGTTTGTGTGTATGTGCGTGTGACGCATACAATCGTTAGACTGACACGAACAATGTCACGTGGTTACAACATCTAATAGACTCCTAAAGGTGCAGGCGTAAGCACACAGAACCCCCTCCCTCCTCATCCCACCCCTCCCCTATCACTGGAAAGACTTTTCTGCCTTGTTGATTTGGGTATTTTCATACCATTTATCACACTATTGTGACACGGAGAGTGAGATCCACGCGAAGCTTTATTGGCCAATATACTACCCCCCCCCCCCCCCCCCCCCCGAAAAAACAACAACACACACACACACAAAAACAACACCAAACCAAAAAACAAGCTCCTCTTCTGTTAGCCATCAATAAACTATCCGCACGGCAGCGTTGCATTGAGGCGTTCAGAAGTGTTACATACACAGTATTATAACGGCAAACCGTCCACAGGTGCTGTGTGAATGAGTACCAAGACCATTGTAATGGAGCCAAAGGCAGTGCCTGGAAGCTAACCAGATTCTGCACAACTACCTGATATAAACCAGGGCCCGCATTCACATTGATATAGTATGAGACTTATCATCATGATATCTTAGAAGTCCTTCTAAAGTCCTACTAAATCCTACTACTTTAGAAGGACTTATAAGATATAATGATGGTAAGTCTAACACTATCTCAATGTGAATACAGGCCCAGGATTCATGTATTGCTAACTTTTGGTTTAAGATGATTTTATTCCTTAAAGCACAAATTTAACAAAAATGTTCTTGTTATCGAAATAGTAGCACATAGTACGCTTGATAGAATGTACAATTGAGGGAACAGCCCTGACCTGTATTTGCCATGTGTCCACAGGTTCAGTTGATGGAAGAGCAGCTGTCAGCCATGCACTGGAAGCCAGGGGAGATGGAGGGCAGAGTTCAGGAACTGCAGACTGCAATACAGGACAGAGAGGACACCATTCACCGTCTGAGGCTACAACTGGAGGAACAGGTGAGCCTTCTTTGTAATACTCTTTGATAAACCTCATACATTTATTTATTATACACACACACTGTAAGATGTAGTATGGAGTTGAAGTCACAGAGTGGAGCAGCAATCAGCTGTAGAAGTGGAATGCAACATCATCTGGCAGCATTGGGCTAGAAGCCTGGCTTCCCCTAGGTACGATCACATCACTCCGGTTCTTCGTTCCCTACATTGGCTCCCAGTTCAATCACGTATTGACTACAAAATTCTCCTCCTTGCCTTCAAGTCACTGAATGATCAAGCTCCCCTGTATCTCTCTGATCTTCTTCATCTCTATGTCCCAGCTCGCCAACTACGCTCGTCTTCTGATTCTCGTCTCCTTTCCATTCCCTCCATCCGTCTCAAATCTGCTGGCCAACGTTCTTTTTCTTGTCAAGCACCATCTCTTTGGAATTCTCTGCCTTCTCCTCTCCGACACTCCAACTCAGTCTCCTCATTCAAAACTTCTCTTAAAACCCATCTTTTTCCTGCTGCGCCCTAAATATTTGATCAGTTGTCTATCGTTGTGTGCACGTGAGGGAAGATTGATTTAAGAGGTTTGTGCTGTGTTTTGTGGTGCGTGTGTGTGTGTGTGTGTGTGTGTGTGTGTGTGTGTGTGTGTGTGTGTGTGTGTGTGTGAGTGTGTGTGTGTGTGAGTGTGTGTGTGTGTGAGCATGAATGTGTGCTTGTGTGTATTTTGGTTTTGTGGGTTGTGTGTGCACGCATGTGTGTGTGTGTGTTTGTGTGCGTGTCTGTCTGCGTGCGTACGTTGTGTGTGAGGGTGTTTGTGTATGTGTGTTGGTGTATGTGGTCAGTCCATGCGGCTCAGTTGCTGTGGCTTACCGAATGGGGTATGAACGAGTTGGCGTCAGTAACTGTGTGTTTGTGTGTGTGTGCATGTGCGTGTGTGTGTGTGCGTGTGTGTGCGCGTGTGTGTGTGTGTGTGCGTGTGTGTTAGAGAGAGAGAGTTGCTTTGCATATGCGCTGTTGGTGGTTGGTGTCACTCTTGAATGTTTTTTTTTGTTATCTGTTGATGAATAATTGATTGTAAAGCGCTTTGGGCTCATCTGAGGTAAAGCGCTATATAAATGTACTGTTATTATTATTATTATTATAATCAACAGATGGTAGCATTGGGCTAGAAGTCTGGCTTCAACAGATGGCAGCATTGGGCTAGAAGTCTGGCTTCAACAGATTGGCAGCACTGGGCTAGAAGCTTGGCTTCAGAAGGTGGTAGCATTGGAATCCTGGCTTCAACAGATGGTAGCATTGGGCTAGAAGCCTGGCTTCAACAGATGGCAGCATTGGGCTAGAATCCTGGCTTCAGAAGGTGGCAGCATTGGGCTAGAATCCTGGCTTCAACAGATGGCAGCATTGGGCTAGAAGCCTGGCTTCAATAGATGGTAGCATTGGGCTAGAAGCCTGGCTTCAGAAGGTGGTAGCATTGGGCTAGAAGCCTGGCTTCAACAGATGGCAGCATTGGGCTAGAAGCCTGGCTTCAACAGATGGCAGCATTGGGCTAGAAGCCTGGCTTCAACAGATGGTAGCATTGGGCTAGAAGCCTGGCTTCAAAAGATGGCAGCATTGGGCTAGAAGCCTGGCTTCAGAAGGTGGCAGCATTGGGCTAGAAGCCTGGCTTCAACAGATGGCAGCATTGGGCTAGAAGCCTGGCTTCAACAGATGGCAGCATTGGGCTAGAAGCCTGGCTTCAACAGATGGCAGCATTGGGCTAGAAGCCTGGCTTCAACAGATGGCAGCATTGGGCTAGAAGCCTGGCTTCAACAGATGGCAGCATTGGGCTAGAAGCCTGGCTTCAACAGATGGCAGCATTGGGCTAGAAGCCTGGCTTCAACAGATGGCAGCACTGGGCTAGAAGCCTGGCTTCAACAGATGGCAGCATTGGGCTAGAAGCCTGGCTTCAACAGATGGCAGCATTGGGCTAGAAGCCTGGCTTCAACAGGTGGCAGCACTGGGCTAGAAGCCTGGCTTCAAAAACGATGGTTTCTCAATGGGTGCAAGAAATGAAAAACTGATGAAAAGCTGCAATATTGCTGTGTCACTATTACCATTCTTACAGCCTGATCTCCGTCTTTCTCAGGGGCGGATCAGTCAGTCATGGAGGGGGGAGTTACAAGTGTTGGGTAGGGTTGAATGTAATCAATGCAATGAAGGCCTCTCCTGGGGGGAGAATAAGCTAACCTTTGGTATGGAATTATATTATCTCCCTCTTTTTCTTTCTTTTTTTTGAGAAGGGGGCCGGGAAGGATGGTCAGTATCGTAACCCATCAACCGCCACCACCCCGAATCTGCCTCTGTGACTCTCTCTCTCTGTCTCTCTGTGTGTCTGTCTCTCTCTCTCACTCTTTGTCTCTG
>CM065688.1:881287-888787 GCA_017654935.2 Phymorhynchus buccinoides
GAGAGAGAGAGAGAGAGAGAGAGAGAGAGAGAGAGAGAGAAACACTGAACACTGAAAACTTTATTTAACAAGGATGAAGATTTTAGGCCTATTCTTACAATCTGCCCTTGGATAAAAGAAAAACAATTACATTGCTAGAAACGGGGGGGGGGGGGGGGGGGGACAAATAAAAAGAAGGAACAAATCACTACAAGAAACGCATTTGAACACAGAGAGAGAACTCGAATTTTTTAAGAGAATGAGAGAGAGAGAGAGAGAGAGAGAGAGAGAGAGAGAGAGAGAGAGAGAGAGAGAGAGAGAGAGAGAGAGAGAGAGAGAACAAGAACAAGAACAATATTTTTAATATCTATAGGCCACTGGCCCTTAGAAAGGCCAAAGTCATACATAGACACGCATATACACAAAGTACTGGCACATTCGAACATCAATGGAACCACAGATATCCATAAAGTTTGAAGACACGCAATGGGGCTTGATGTCCTAGAGCAATTTGACATTATGCTTTATCATCATTATTTTTTCTTTTGCGAATAGCATAAAACAGGAACAAAGAGAGTTTCCTGACTGTCGCTACAGATCCATGTTTTAAAACATTGGTGTACTGACCAGTTGCTCCACTTAGATATTTGCTTCTGATATCAGAGTACAAAGGGCATACATAAATAAAGTGACTTTCGTCTTCGATAGCATTGCATACAGGGCATAATTTGTTCAGATTTTCACTGAATGTTCTTCTAAATAACGATCCATTAATAGGTAGAACACCAACACGCAATTTTACCAGACAGTCTCGAAAACATCTATAGTCTAGAAAATGAAAGTATTGTTCAGGCTCAAATGATGTTTTAAACAGACAATATGTCGAGTAAGTATCATTATTCATCACTGAGCTGTACCAGTCCTGCAAAAAGTGATCTGTCATTCTCTGTTTAAACAAGGAGATAAAAGAAATTTCACAACCCACTCCTTGGTTTAACCAAACGTAACCAAAACCCAAATTAAACAAAGTGTTTTTAACCATTGTTGCCCAGCGCACTTTACCTTTTGCATCTATATTAACGAGCATTGAATACGCCTGGCGTGGAATTCGTGACATATCCATTTTAAGAAGTTTCAACCAATATTTAATACATCTGACAGCACTATTAATGTAAAGAGGGTATCGTCCAGTTTCTCCATACACAAACTTATTAGGTAATTTTAAAGGAACTCTAAGAAAGCGTTTACACGCAAAAGAATGTACCTTTTCAATGCTACTTAATCTATGTAGGCCCCACATTTCAGATGCATACAATAACACAGATTGAACTTGAGAATCAAAAATTTTAAAGAAGCAATTCTTTGAAATGTCATCCAGTTTACTAATGCATTTAACACACTGTACGCATGCTCTCCTGCCCTTCACCGCCAGAGCCTCAACACCTCTGTTCAGACTCATTTTAGTTGTAAAAACAAAGCCTAAATAATTATACTCGTTCACTAGTTCCAATGCTTTTTCACCTAAAGTCCATCTTTCATGTTTGCCTAAGAAGCCACCCTTACGAAAAACCATCACTTTAGTTTTATCTTCGTTAATATTAAGAAAAAGATTTTTACATGCATTATGAAGAATGTTAATCTGATTTTGTAAGCCTCTGGCAGTGCATGACAGAAGAACAATGTCGTCAGCAAAAAGAAGGAGAAACAATTCAATCAAATCAGGCAGTAACTGAATGCCATGAATACCATTTTCATTCACAGCGAATGCTATTTCATTAATAAAAATTGAAAAGAGAACTGGACTAAGTACACAACCTTGTCGTAAGCCTACTGGACAATCAAACAAATCAGTCAATTCATCCTTCACTCTTATACAAGATAACATAGAATTATACATAGCCATTATTGCTTTCTTAAACTTTCCATGTATTTTAATCTTTGATAATATATCGAACAAGGGCTCACGTTGAACAGAATCAAAGGCTTTCCTTAGATCCACAAAACAGGCATAAAGCTTCCCACCCCTTTTGGAAAAACATTTCTCAACAATAGCATTCAACGTAAAGATATGGTCGAAAGTTGAATATCCTTTTCTAAACCCAGCCTGTGTTTCCGTCAATACATTATAAGTCTCAACCAAGTTAATTAATCGTTTATTGAGGATAGTTGTATAACATTTACTAGTTAAACTCAGTAAGGAAATTCCTCTGTAGTTCTCTGTTAATGTCTGATCACCTTTTTTAAAAATAGGGATAATTATTGCTTTCGACCATTCTTCTGGATAAATTCCGGTATCAAATATGACGTTAAACATTTTTGTCAAAAAAGGAACTGAAAAGTCACCAGATGTTTTCAACATTTCAGCCATAATTCCGTCAGTGCCAGCTGCTTTGCCTTTTTTTAATTTACGAATAGCTTCCATAACTTCGTTTTCATTTATTGGTCTATTTAGATCGTCACAATTTTCTATTAAATTATTCGACAAATGAATTTTTTTATCATTTTTCTTTTTATCAGCATTAAACAGGTTCCGAAAATGATTAAACCATTGATCTTTGGTTATAGTAGTGCATATATTGACTTTCTTTTTACCAGACATTTGTCTAACGTCTTTCCAGAACGATTTGCTGTCTTTACCATAAGAGGCTAGCTGTTTTGCTTTATTGCGTTTGAAACTAGACTTTTTCTTTTTGATAAATAGTTTGTATTCTTTCCTCTTCCTCACGAAAGACACCCTGTGTTTAGTGCGCTTGGTCCTTCTAGCTAGGTTAAGTGCACGTCTTGTGTTTGACTTAAGTTTATCACATTCTTTATCAAACCATAAACCATCCTTTTTGTTGTCATTGACATAAATACGCTTTTTCATACATTCACTGGAAGCTATTATGGCATCTGTAAACAGGCGTAATGCGTGGTTTATGTCAAAATCAATTACGTGTGTTGCTCTAGACAGTAAGTCTTGAGATATATCAGAATGTAAAGTATCCACAAAGTGTTGTTCCAAAGATTCATCCCAAATATATCTTTCCTGAAACTCATTGTCGGGGGAATCTTTCATTTCAATACAATCAACATGGTCACGTTCATTTAAAGTGATACACACGGGTAAATGTGGCGAATCAATTAAAGACAAAACACATAAGGAGCTAACACAACGTTCAAGACATAAGTCACTTGACGTAATAAAATAGTCAACTAGACTACCACCAGTGCTTGACAAATAAGTAAGGGACTCATCAAATCCCACACCAGATAAACCATTAACAATAACACAATCAAATGCTGAACAAACAGATAGCAAATCTTTACCAAAGTTAGAAATGTCCTTGTCATCTGACTTTCGTCTAAAAAAAGAGGCATCTTCATCAGCAAAATGATCAAAGGGAAGAAACTCGTCACTCATCCAAGCATTCTCGCATCCAGTCCTTGCATTCAAGTCACCACAAATCATAACATAGAAATCATCAAATCTTTCATGCAAGTCAATCAAGCATTGTTCCAAAATTTCTAAGCCAAAGCCTTCTTGTGACAAAGTCCAATACTTGCTATCATAAGGATGAATATAAACACAAACTAAGAATACATTTTTCTTTGTACCAATCAAATCTTTACTTAATTCAAGAACAATCATATGCTGATAGTTAGTATTTATTTTCTGTACTAGATGTGATAATGATTTGCGAACAAAAACAATAACTCCTCCTGAGTATCTGCCTTGCTGTGACAATTTGACAGCTTTGGACACGAAAACATCGTAATCATTGAATGCAGAATAATCAATGGCTTCAGAATAAACAAAAGTCTCATTAAGGGAGAAAATATCGAACTCTTTCAAGGTACTAATTACATCTCTAATATCCAGCTTATTTAACCAGCCCTCACAGTTCCATGTACAAACGTTTATTTCTGAAGGGCCTCGGCCACACCGTTATTTGTTTGTTTTTCCCCCACCACCGCCGTGACCCCTTCCCCCCTTCCCATTGGCTGCCCCACCCCCTTTACCACCCTTTCCATCGTTCCCTTTTCCACTCAACCCTCGCCCTCGTCCCAATTCCTTCACCCCGTCATGTCCATTTCCAAAAGCTTGTGATTCTTCCTCTTTGGTTTGATTCTTCCCTTCCATCCAGTTTTGCAGTGTGTTCGTCTGTTTGCCGTCTTTTCTTGTACCCCTGCTTACTGACCCAGATCGCATGCACTGTCGTGTAACAACGGGACTTCTGCTAGCTCGACTTGGGCTCGATGAGGAAGAATGGGAAAGAGCACGAGAATTCCGAAAATTTCGTGCGCATACCTGTGGCACGTCAAACGTGTCAGAGGGGCGTGACCTGCTTCTGTTTTCTTGTTTGTCCCTTGTTTCTTTCATATCTGGGTACTCCGACGTTAGCAGAATGGGGCGAGCAGCACTTGCTTCATTTTCACGTGTGGGCGTTTCAAGGGGAGGGAATTCTTCCCGCTGTTGCGTCCGCTCGTGATTCCAGTCGTTACGGTTCCATTCACTATCTTCTTGTCTTGTGACTGTAGTTTTCCTTGCTGTTTCTTCATCCAGCTCTTCTTCTTCTTCATCTCTTCTTTCTCCTATTTTGATCAGCTGCTCTGCCTCAATGTCCCATGTGAACACACCGGAGAGAGAGAGAGAGAGAGAGAGAGAGAGAGAGAGAGAGAGAGAGAGAGAGAGAGAGAGAGAGAGAGAGAGAGAGAGAGAGAGAGCGAGCGAGCGAGAGCGAGCGAGAGAGAGAGAGAGAGAGAGAGAGTGAGAGAGAGAGAGAGATTAAAAAGAAAAACGAACTACCCCCCCCCCCAAAAAAAAAAAAAAAAAAGACAATAAAAAAAAAAGTACTCACTTTTGTTAGCTCTGTAAAAATAGTTCCGAAAGGATGACTAAAAGGGAGACAATTTGTAGCGTGGTGGTGTTGTTAATTTGAGGCGTATCTATCTGAATGCACTGACTATCTCACGCAGCTGCCTTCATTTGTTTTCCAGCCATTAATTGAAGTGGACAATGGCAAGGCAGCACAGTGCTTTCTCTGTGTCCCACCAGGTCACGTGTCAAAATCACGGGTTTCACGTGTTTTCCCTCTTATAGCTGGAAATAAATCTTGTTTTGACCAGGTCTCACTCCCATATAAATGCCCCCAAATTCAAACCGAAACATCATTTTAAAGAGCAGCCTCAATTTGAAGTTGGGGACATTTGTGTGTGGGTCACAGCTACTCCCCAAAAAACGTGCTTATGGTGGTGCGTCAGTGTGTCTTTAACGATGTAGAACAGACAAGGTGAAAGCCCTCTAGGTCTATACTCTGTGTCATGTTTGACATGAAGAAAACACTGATTGAACTAGACGATGGCTGTGTGTGTGTGTGTGTGTGTGTGTGTGTGTGTGTGTGTGTGTGTGTGTGTGTGTGTGTGTGTGTGTGTGAATGTGCAAGCGTGTGTGTGTGTGTGCGTGCGTTTGTGCGTGCGTGATAGAAATCCAGTACAACTACAAGATAGAAGCCTTGTCCCTTGCCAGTTTTTATCGCTCAAACATCGAAGTCTATTACATTCTTTGAAGACAAATGGACGCACCTGTATGGCAAGTCTGAGTTAGTAGGTATTTAGTAACTCTCTCTCTCTCTCTCTCTCTCTCTCTCTCTCTCTCTCTCTCTCTCTCTCTCTCTCTCTCTCTCTCTCTCTCTCTCTCTCTCTCTCTCTCTCTCCAATTATCCTCATTTCCCCCCGATTTTTTGTGCATGCGTTACTTAGTTTTTGTTGTTTGAAGTTTTCTTTGATTCTTGTTATTTATTATTATTTCCCCAGGGCTGGGTGGAAAAAAGCTCCTGTTCCCTGGTTAAATAAAATTTCGTGTTCGTTTTCGCTCGCTCTCTCTCTCTCTCTCTCTCTCTCTCTCTCTCTCTCTCTCTCTCTCTCTCTCTCTCTCTCTCTCTCTCTCTCTCTCTCTCTCTCTCTCTCTCTCTCTCTCTCTCTCTCTCTCTGTTTTCTCTCTTTCTCTCTCTCTGGTACTGTTTTAAAAAAAGAGTACCATAAGTATCTTATGTTGAAGCATACAAGCAATGTTGTTTAACCCCATTCTTAGTTTCAAATATGTTTCCACTTTTGATATGTTGACATGTATGCATATTATCAACTTTGTTGTTGTTAAATTATTAACAAGTTTTGTATTTACTTATTTCATGTGTTTCCTCTCTCTCTCTCTCTCTCTCTCTCTCTCTCTCTCTCTCTCTCTCTCTCTCTCTCTCTCTCTCTCTCTCTCTCTCTCTCTCTCTCTCTCTCTCTCTCTCTCTCTCTCTCTCTCTCTCTCTCTCTCTCTCTCTCTCTCTCTCTCTCTCTCTCTCTCTCTCTCTCTCTCTCTCTCTCTCTCTCTCACTCTCTCTCTCTTTTGTGTGTGTGAGGGGGGGGGGGGGGGGAGGGGGGGGATAGATAGACGGTTTTGTTGTATCTATGTTTTCTTCTTCATGGATAATTCTTCGATGATTATTTTTTTGCATGCTTCTTCATTATTTTTGTGTTGAATATATTGATTTTCTTGCATGTTTGTTTGAGGGCAAGATGTAAAAAAGCCCATTGTGTGCTTACTCTTTTTCCCTCAATAAATTTTTTTCGTTCGTTCGTTCGTTCTCTCTCTCTGTACGTGTGTATGTATGTGTGTGTCAAGTCAAGTCAAAATGATCTTTATTGAGGGTTAAAGAATAAGTTCACTCTTTTTTTCCCTTTCCATCTTGCCCTCTGTGTGTGTGTGTGTGTGTGCGTACGTGTGTGTGCGTGTGTGTGTGTGTGTGTGTGCGTGTGTGTGCGCGTGTGGTGTGTGTGTGTGTGTGTGTGTGTGTGAGAGAGAGAGAGAGAGAGAGAGAGAGAGAGAGAGAGAGAGAGAGAGAGAGAGAGAGAGAGAGAGAGAGGGAGAGAGAGAGAGAGAGGAGAGAGAGAGAGAGAGGAGAGAGAGAGAGAGAGAGAGAGAGAGAGAGAGAGAGAGAAGGAGAGAGAGAGAGAGAAGGAGAGAGAGAAAGAGAAGGAGAGAGAGAGAGAGAGAGAGAGAGAGAGAGAGAGAGAGAGAGAGAGAGAGAGAGAGAGAGAGAGAGAGAGAGAGAGAGAGAGTGCAGTGTTTTGCACACCAGGTCAATGTAGAGTGGCACAGTGGTAGCGCGTTCGCTTCGTGTCAAGCATACCCGAGTTCGAACCTGGGCACAGGGGATTTTTCCTCTTGCTTTGCACTAGGCCTTGCGGTCTGAACGTGGAGTCTTTCGGATGAGACGATACACCGATGCCTCGTGTGCCCATGCACTTAGCACACATTAAACCCAGTGGAAACAAAAAAGTTGTCATTTGGTCAAAATTTCACCCCCCCCCCCTTCCTTCCTCATCAGTCACACACAAATCCTCATGCAAAAAAAACCCCAAAAATTTGGGTGACTCGCCTTTGGCTGCGACGCGCTCACCAGGTGGGAGCAACCCGAATTTCCCAGAGATGCCTCTGTGACTACAAAGTACCTAATACCTACTAAAATTTAGTTCGCACTGCTAGATCTA
>CM065688.1:898787-906287 GCA_017654935.2 Phymorhynchus buccinoides
CGTCACAATCGTATCGCATTGGGGTCGATTCGTAGGCAGTGTGGCGCCCGTGTCATGATAAATAAGTACCTACCGTGAAATAAGTACCCTTCAAAAGCGCACTAGAGTAATTCTTCTTTCATGTGATAAATAAGTCAACTATTATTTAAAATATTGATATTTAAGTGCTCAATCTACACGGAAGAACCAAGAAATAGAGCGGGAGGGTGTAAATCTACATTTTTGCCGATAAATCGATATACAAAGCCATGTGGCTTAGTTTCGTATTTTTCAAAATGGCGGACGATAAAAACAACCGTCCGTGCAAGCAAACATAAATGATAATTAATATTACAATATCCCTGACTTCTCAGTATTTAATGATGAATCTTCTGTTCTTCCTGCATGCCACAAGACGCCTCTGAATGTATTTAGGGGCCAATCTTTCCCAAACAGCAAACAATTTGAATGAGGAAAAAGAGTATTTATTTCATGGGTAAAATATTTTATGCAACACCGGCTTTACGACTTTCTTGAACCCATCATGGTGACGTTATTGCAGGAATCCCACCCGCCTCGCCCCCTCTCTCAATCCTCAGAACCCCCCCAACTTCCAGAGAGAGACATCGTCACCCACAACAACGACGACGATAACCATGACGACGACGACGACGACGACGATGATGATGATTCCAACAGCGATGACGATAACGGTGGTGATGATAACGAAGACAACGGCGATGACGACGACGACGATGATGATGATGAAAATGGTGATTATGTCGACGACAAACCGCCCGCTTTCCCACCGAGATACTTCAAGCCGGAGCGAGCGGGAAAAAGACATTCTACAAATAGCAGTGGCAATTCTAAAAATAGCAGTGACAATTCTAAAAATAGCAGCTTCAGTCCCGAAGACGAAAGCACGGACTATGTGCATCTTTCTAACGCGGACACCACGGATCATATACACATATCAGACTTGGACAGTGAGGGGGATTTGGACCACGAGCTTTACCTCGAGATTGACGCTAACCACGAGAGTATTTACGAACTCAGGAAAGGCGGCAACACTGCCTCTACTGCAGCAGTAGGAGTGGAAGTAGTAGGAGTAGGAGGAGTAGGATCCTCCTTTTCTCAGGGACCCCCACAGATACGAATTGACCGCAAGTTGTTCCAAGGTAGGTGACTTTTTGTCTTTGCTTATGTTTTAGATATTTCTTTTAAAAATTTTTAAAAAGTTATCGGGAGGTGTGAATGAAAATCTGTTTAACGTCCTCCGGTCTGGAACAGGCACATACCATGGGACATTAGTAGATATAAATATGGTGGGAACGATCCTGGAGGCAATGCCCGTAGACAGTGCAACACCAGTAAAGTCCCGAATTTGTAACAATGCAGATATTATCGATGAAATTATTGTGTAATAGGCAACAACTTTGATATAACAAATACCCAGTCTATGTAAAAAGTAAGCAAAGATTATTTTTTTTAATTTTTAAATGCTGTTCTTTACCTTATAATATTTTTTGGACGAAATAGTCACCGTTTAAACTCTTTCTTGTTGTTTTGTTCAAGGCGTCCATTTAGTGGTTGAAATTTTAATCAATTTCGCGTGGGCAGTTATTATTATCATTATTAGTTATTAAAACGCAGAAAAATGTCAAGCGAACCTAACATCTTAGGTATGTCGAGGTTTGTAGGCACTTCAAATATCCTCCATTGAAGGTGGACCCTGACGGATGAGTTTTTGCAAGAAACACGTCGAGATCACCAGAAAGACAGCCTTTTTGATTAAGGATCGGAACACTCACTTTGCTCTAGATTCCTATAAATCAAACCGTCAAAACGGCGATTCCTCCTTGGCGGAGATGCCGGAGAGAGAAGCCATTTTGGATGGGGTGGGTGGAGGCCAATCCCATTGTGGTTGAAGCTTTTTCTTTGTAGTGCAGTAAAAATAAACACTGGAGCTATTTCCTTGTGAGCGAAACTCCTTTAGATAAACTGTATGCAATTAAAATAATAAAATAATAAAAAGGCTTGTATTGCGAACATTTCGTGCGAAACGATTTGGTCTAAACTCAGGAGACGGAAAGAGACGACACATGCCTTCTCTTTCAGTGAAAGAATTTGACTTCCAGCACCTCCGTCAAGGAGGAATCGCCTATTTGACGGTTTGATTTCTAGGAAACCAGAGCAAAGTGAGCGTTGCGATCTCTGTAAAGGGTGTTTTCCTGGTGATATCGACGTGTTTCTTACACAAACTCATCCGCCTCACACCATTCAACCAAGTCGGGGGAAAATGGTTGTGACCTTTCCACAGTTTTCCTTTCTTTTGACGGAGTGAGTAGAAATCACAATTGCAAAGTTTGGTTGGACGAAACCCTTCCAACCAGGTCGGAAGGAACTGGCGACTGCACCATTTACTTCCAACTCACTGAGGCGGTTGTGGGAATACAGCCCAATGCTTGCTGATAGCGAAAAAACGGCACACGGTCACGAGTAGTTGAATAGAGGTCACAACAGATTTTCTTCCAACTGAAAAGATTGGATGGTGTGAAGTGGCTTTTAGAAATGGAAGGAGTTTTAAAAGTACTTACCCGTAAAGTTTTGAAACTTTGAAACTGGGTGTACCATAACCATCTTAGATGAGTAAAGCCTTTTGTGCAAATCCAGACATTCGTGTCTTCCGTGTTTTCCGCGTTTATCATGCTCTGTTTTTTCGTGGCTTTGCTCTTAAAGACCCACCACGTCACGTGTCACATTCCCTCTTATGCTAGGAACATTTCTTAAGATTTCTTACCAGCTATAAGAGGGAAAACACGTGAGACCCGTTATTTTGACACGTGATCTGGTGGGTCTTTAAAGACACACTGACCCACCACGATTAAGTCCCTTGGTTTTTTTGGTGGGTAGCTGTGACCCACATATAAATGTCCCCAACTTCAAATTGAGGCTGCTCTTTAAAATGTTTTGTTTTCAATTTGGGGACATTTGCATGGGAGTCAAACCTGATCAAAACAAGATTTCTTACCAGCTATAAGAGGGAAAACACGTGAAAACCGTGATTTTGACACGTGACCTGGTGGGTCTTTAAGGGCCAGCCACACTGCATACGATTCGATTCACTGCAATCCGATTGTGACATTTGTGAGGCATGCTTCACGTGAAATTCTACTGTCTGAAGGAATCTGGTGAAATCCTACTAGTTATGTTCGCTATGCTTGTAGTCCCCCGTGCACGACTCTGATGAAACATTGTCGTATCAGACATGTGATTTGATTTGTGTCTACATGAGTATAGTGAAGGAAAACAGTAGAGTTATTGGTAAAGGTGCAGATCAACACCCCCTGTAAAGGTGCAGATCAACGCCCCCTATCACAGTCCTGGTTCATTGCGTTCCTTCTTGTCCTGCCTTTATCTTCTACTATTATTGAGCGCATATTTTTAATTGTGTAAATGGATGAAAATGAATATAAACCGATAGAGGTTGAAGCGCTCAATCTGCAGTAACAAAGGCAAGACTGAAAAAACCGGAAAGAACCGATAACAAATTAGGAGGGGGTGTTCATCTGCATCTTTGCCGAATTATTTTTAGACACAAGTATCTCCCCGTGGGGATACCGGGGGGTCTTTCATAAAAATAGTTCCCCCCCTTCTGGAAGTTCTGTGCTTGTAACTTCCTCTTTTGTTTCACTCTCTTTGACTGTGCCTTTTCCCTTTGCTTTCTATCATCTACTATCTTTCGGACTTATTGGCCCATTCTCCTGCCTTTTTCCCCACAAAAACATCTTCCAATCTTCGAGCTCCTCCGAAATCGGAATGTGTCGGCTGTACGCAGCGGGGAGACCAGTGAGAACTGAAAACCGGACACATACGTACCTTACCCATTATGGCCTTGTGGCCTGGGAACACAGAAGAAGAAGAAGACGCCAGTATTTGACGTGAATCATGACTCACAGACATCGTCACAATCGGATCGCACTGGGATCGAATCGTACACAGTGTGGCTGTCCCTTTAGGGAGACACCTGTTTTCTCCAACATTATCCTATGTGTGTAGAGTGGCACAGTGGTAACGCGTTCGCCTCGTGTCAAGCAAACCCGAGTTCGAACCTGGGTACAAATCAGACAGATTTATGGACCAGATAATGGAAAAGATCAGACAGATTTATGGACTAGTAAGCCAGGGTTCAAACCTGGGTACAGATGATTTTTCCTCTCACTTTGCACTAGGCCTTACGGTCTGAACGTGGAGTCTTTCGGATGAGACGATAAACCGAGGTCCCGTGTGCCCATGCACTTAGCGCACGTTAAACCCAGTGGCAACAAAAAAGTTGTCATTTGGTCAACATTTACCCCCCCCCTCTTTCCTTCCTCATTAGTCACACAAAAATCGCATGCAACTTTGTTTTTTAATTGGGTGGCGCGCCTCTGGCTGTGACGCTCTCTCCAAGTGGGAGCAACCCGAATTTCAATAAAGTACCTGATACCTGATACGAAAAAGTTGTCATTTGGTCAAAATTTACCACCAGCCTTTTCTGTCCTTATCACTAGTCACACCAAAAATCCCATGCAAAAAAAAAAAAAGGTGCGACGCGTTCTCCAGGTGGGAGCAGCCCGAATTTCACAGATATGCCTCTGTGACTGTAAAGTACCTAATTCCTGTCTGTTTCACCATCCAATGATGCTCTGTGACCATAAAGTACCTAATACCTATCTGTTTCACCATCCAATGATGCTCTGTAAAGTGCCTAATACCTGTCTGTTTCACCATCCAATGATGCTCTGTGACTATAAAGTACCTAATACCTGTCTGTTTCACCATCCAATGATGCTCTGTGACTATAAAGTACCTAATACCTGTCTGTTTCTACCATCCTGTCTGTTTCACCATCCAATGATGCTCTGTGACTATAAAGTACCTAATACCTGTCTGTTTCACCATCCAATGATGCTCTGTGACTATAAAGTGCCTAATACCTGTCTGTTTCACCATCCAATGATGCTCTGTGACTATAAAGTACCTAATACCTGTCTGTTTCACCATCCAATGATGCTCTGTGACTATAAAGTACCTAATACCTGTCTGTTTCACCATCCAATGATGCTCTGTGACTATAAAGTACCTAATACCTGTCTGTTTCACCATCCACTCTGTGACTATAAAGTACCTAATACCTGTCTGTTTCACCATCCAATGATGCTCTGTGACTAAAGTACCTAATCCTGTCTGTTTCACCATCCAATGATGCTCTGTGACTATAAAGTACCTAATACCTGTCTGTTTCACCATCCAATGATGCTCTGTGACTATAAAGTACCTAATGCCTGTCTGTTTCACCATCCAATGATGCTCTGTGACTATAAAGTACCTAATACCTGTCTGTTTCACCATCCAATGATGCTCTGTGACTATAAAGTACCTAATACCTGTCTGTTTCACCATCCAATGATGCTCTGTGACTATAAAGTACCTAATACCTGTCTGTTTCACCATCCAATGATGCTCTGTGACTATAAAGTACCTAATACCTATCTGTTTCACCATCCAATGATGCTCTGTGACTATAAAGTGCCTAATACCTGTCTGTTTCACCATCCAATGATGCTCTGTGACCGTAAAGTACCTAATACCTATCTGTTTCACCATCCAATGATGCTCTGTGACTATAAAGTGCCTAATACCTGTCTGTTTCACCATCCAATGATGCTCTGTGACTATAAAGTACCTAATACCTGTCTGTTTCACCATCCAATG
Source organism: Phymorhynchus buccinoides (assembly GCA_017654935.2). Classification (NCBI taxonomy): domain Eukaryota; kingdom Metazoa; phylum Mollusca; class Gastropoda; order Neogastropoda; family Raphitomidae; genus Phymorhynchus; species Phymorhynchus buccinoides. Next base: position 904,527 of record CM065688.1, read on the forward strand.
ATGCTCTGTGACTATAAAGTACCTAATACCTGTCTGTTTCACCATCCAATGATGCTCTGTGACTATAAAGTACCTAATACCTGTCTGTTTCACCATCCAATGATGCTCTGTGACTATAAAGTACCTAATACCTGTCTGTTTCACCATCCAATGATGCTCTGTGCCTATAAAGTACCTAATGCCTGTCTGTTTCACCATCCAATGATGCTCTGTGACTATAAAGTACCTAATGCCTGTCTGTTTCACCATCCAATGATGCTCTGTGACTGTAAAGTACCTAATACCTGTCTGTTTCACCATCCAATGATGCTCTGTGACTATAAAGTACCTAATACCTGTCTGTTTCACCATCCAATGATGCTCTGTGACTATAAAGTACCTAATACCTGTCTGTTTCACCATCCAATGATGCTCTGTGACTGTAAAGTACCTAATACTGTCTGTTTCACCATCCAATGATGCTCTGTGACTATAAAGTACCTAATACCTGTCTGTTTCACCATCCAATGATGCTCTGTGACTATAAAGTACCTAATACCTATCTGTTTCACCATCCAATGATGCTCTGTGACTATAAAGTACCTAATATCTGTCTGTTTCACCATCCAATGATGCTCTGTGACTATAAAGTACCTAATACCTGTCTGTTTCACCATCCAATGATGCTCTGTGACTATAAAGTACCTAATATCTGTCTGTTTCACCATCCAATGATGCTCTGTGACCCTAATACCTGTCTGTTTCCCATCCAATGATGCTCTGTGACTCTAATACCTGTCTGTTTCACCATCCAATGATGCTCTGTGACTATACCTAATACCTGTCTGTTTCACCATCCAATGATGCTCTGTAAAGTGCCTAATACCTGTCTGTTTCACCATCCAATGATGCTCTGTGAAAGTCCTAATACCTGTCTGTTTCACCATCCAATGATGCTCTGTGACTATAAAGTGCCTAATACCTGTCTGTTTCACCATCCAATGATGCTCTGTGCTCTGTAAAGTACCTAATACCTGTCTGTTTCACCATCCAATGATGCTCTGTGACTATAAAGTGCCTAATACCTGTCTGTTTCACCATCCAATGATGCTCTGTGACCATAAAGTACCTAATACCTGTCTGTTTCACCATCCAATGATGCTCTGTGACTATAAAGTACCTAATGCCTGTCTGTTTCACCATCCAATGATGCTCTGTGACTATAAAGTACCTAATACCTGTCTGTTTCACCATCCAATGATGCTCTGTGACTACTATAAGTACCTAATACCTGTCTGTTTCACCATCCAATGATGCTCTGTGACTATAAAGTACCTAATGCCTGTCTGTTTCACCATCCAATGATGCTCTGTGACTGTAAAGTACCTAATACCTGTCTGTTTCACCATCCAATGATGCTCTGTGACTATAAAGTACCTAATACCTGTCTGTTTCACCATCCAATGATGCTCTGTGACTATAAAGTACCTAATGCCTATCTGTTTCACCATCCAATGATGCTCTGTGACTATAAAGTACCTAATATCTGTCTGTTTCACCATCCAATGATGCTCTGTGACTGTAAAGTACCTAATACCTGTCTGTTTCACCATCCAATGATGCTCTGTGACTATAAAGTACCTAATATCTGTCTGTTTCACCATCCAATGATGCTCTGTGACTGTAAAGTACCTAATACCTATCTGTTTCACCATCCAATGATGCTCTGTGACTATAAAGTACCTAATACCTGTCTGTTTCACCATCCAATGATGCTCTATT
>CM065688.1:911287-923787 GCA_017654935.2 Phymorhynchus buccinoides
TCTCTCTCTCTCTCTCTCTCTCTCTCTCTCTCTCTCTCTCTCTCTCTCTCTCTCTCTCTCTCTCTCTCTCTCTCTCTCTCTCTCTCTCTCTCTCTCTCTCTCTCTCTCTCTCTCTCTCTCTCTCTCTTTCACACACACACACATGCACACATATAGACAGGCAAGAACACACACAGAGAGACAAGAACGGTAACTACGCCTTGGCATAAGGCCGTGTCAGACCCCAAGCTAGGGTTAGGGTTAGGGTTAGGGTTAGGCTACATCATAATGTTGGTATGTTCTGCATAAGGCCGTGTCAGACCCCAAGCTAGGGTTAGGGTTAGGGTTAGGGTTAGGCTACATCATAATGTTGGTATGTTCTGCATAAGGCCGTGTCAGACCCCAAGCTAGGGTTAGGGTTAGGGTTAGGCTACAACATAATGTTGGTATGTTCTGCATAAGGCCGTGTCAGACCCCAAGCTAGGGTTAGGGTTAGGCTACAACATAATGTTGGTATGTTCTGCATAAGGCCGTGTCAGACCCCAAGCTAGGGTTAGGGTTAGGGTTAGGCTACAACATAATGTTGGTATGTTCTGCATAAGGCCGTGTCAGACCCCAAGCTAGGGTTAGGGTTAGGGTTAGGCTACAACATAATGTTGGTATGTTCTGCATAAGGCCGTGTCAGACCCCAAGCTAGGGTTAGGGTTAGGCTACAACATAATGTTGGTATGTTCTGCATAAGGCCGTGTCAGACCCCAAGCTAGGGTTAGGGTTAGGGTTAGGCTACAACATAATGTTGGTATGTTCTGCATAAGGCCGTGTCAGACCCCAAGCTAGGGTTAGGGTTAGGGTTAGGCTACAACATAATGTTGGTATGTTCTGCATAAGGCCGTGTCAGACCCCAAGCTAGGGTTAGGGTTAGGCTACAACATAATGTTGGTATGTTCTGCATAAGGCCGTGTCAGACCCCAAGCTAGGGTTAGGGTTAGGGTTAGGCTACAACATAATGTTGGTATGTTCTGCATAAGGCCGTGTCAGACCCCAAGCTAGGGTTAGGGTTAGGCTACAACATAATGTTGGTATGTTCTGCATAAGGCCGTGTCAGACCCCAAGCTAGGGTTAGGGTTAGGGTTAGGCTACAACATAATGTTGGTATGTTCTGCATAAGGCCGTGTCAGACCCCAAGCTAGGGTTAGGGTTAGGGTTAGGCTACAACATAATGTTGGTATGTTCTGCATAAGGCCGTGTCAGACCCCAAGCTAGGGTTAGGGTTAGGCTACAACATAATGTTGGTATGTTCTGCATAAGGCCGTGTCAGACCCCAAGCTAGGGTTAGGGTTAGGGTTAGGCTACAACATAATGTTGGTATGTTCTGCATAAGGCCGTGTCAGACCCCAAGCTAGGGTTAGGGTTAGGCTACAACATAATGTTGGTATGTTCTGCATAAGGCCGTGTCAGACCCCAAGCTAGGGTTAGGGTTAGGGTTAGGCTAATCATAATGTTGGTATGTTCTGCATAAGGCCGTGTCAGACCCCAAGCTAGGGTTAGGGTTAGGGTTAGGCTACATCATAATGTTGGTATGTTCTGCATATTTATACGGGGATTGTCTTTAGCCGTGACAAGCTACTAGCATACCATCATCAGTCTAATATCCTCCGAAGTCGGAGTGTGGCTGCCCACGTGGCGGAGTAATCAAAACCGGTCACAAACGCAATGTTCTCATCCCTAGCTGGTGCATTTGTACCATACTGTTCAAGTGCTTCGGCTGTTGGGATGATCCCTGGAGTCTTTAAGCCAGGGTATGACAACAACAACAGAACGGTGACTCTTTGACGAACAGAAACCAACCCATCTACATTCCTTCCGCCAGTGAAAAGCTGGAGAGAGTGCAACGCCAAGCAGCACGCTTTATCACAGGGGAGTACAGATCCAGAAGTCCGAGATGCGTAAGCGGCATGCTCAAGATTCTAGACCTGCCTCCCCTGGAGGAAAGACGCAGGCACCAACGCCTCAGCCTCTTTTATAAGATAGCTGAAGGCCTCCTCCCAGCACTTCCAGCAGATAAATTCCTCACGCCGGCCATCACAAATCGTCGAAGGATAAAGCCAACTAGGTTTGAGGGGTTCGAAACAACCATCTTAGAAAGACAGGCCATAAACCACTCCCGTGGATTTCGTGTCCCCAACGCGAGAACGGAGCAACATCGTAGCTCCTTCTTCATCCGGACTGCCATGGAGTGGAACCAACTGAGTGAGGCCACTGTCACCGCAGGCTCTGTCAGCGCATTTTCATCAGCGCTGACCAGATCACCATCTGAGCCTGCAACTACTGACCACTAGGGATTTTTTATTTGTTTCTTTTTTCTTCTTTTTTGTTGCTTCTGGAAGTGGGGCCTGGGCCCTTCCGGCTGAACTTGAGGGGTTTAATGGTCTTACCCCAGGGTAAGCAGTAGGTCTTTCTCCTTTCTATGTTTTCCATTAGGTTCATGCGCCTTCCAAGTTCCGTCGCGATTTATCGTCAGAAGTGGCGTCTGCGACGTATCCAGACAGAAACAGAAACAGTGAAGTATCGTCCATACGTGGTTACTGTTCCCATTGCTGCCGCTCCCAGGGGAGATAATGTGAACAAGTAACCGGTTGTGCTCTTCTCCCTGCCCCTCCCGTTGCTTCCCTGCTGTGAACAGGGCCCAGCTTCGGGCCCTGACTGGCTGGGTCACATAGTTTAGCTTTGTCTTCTTTTCTTTTCTTTTCTATTCCCCTCAGGTATCCCCACGGGGAGAGACTCGTGGAGGTGGCGGGGTCGTCCAGCTCCCCGCATGGAGGCACGAGGCATCCACCCACAGCCAATGCCAAATTGTCCTACTTTGAGATCCGAATTGGGTTTTTTGGTGTGTTTTTTAATTCTCAGGTTCATCATTATGGATCAGAGCCTGGCAATGTGGGCAGCCCTGAACACAGAGCATCAGTGCGGCTCAGCTCCCAGCACCCAGCCCTGTCTCCCCACGGCGCTCCAGTGGTGGGGGAGAAGGCTGGGGAGAGGGGAGAGGGTGGGGGAGACAGGGTCAGAAAGGATGCCCGGGTGACGTCATCGGGAAATAACCATGTCACCAAGTCGCCCGCCTCTGTGAGTGACGTGCAGTTTGAACTTCTCTCTATGTCTGTCTGCCTGTCTGTGTGCTGTCTGCCTGTCTGTGTGCTGTCTGTCTGTGTGCTGTCTGTGTGCTGTCTGCCTGTCTGTGTGCTGTCTGTCTGTCTGTGTGCTGTCTGCCTGTCTGTGTGCTGTCTGTCTGTCTGCCTGTCTGTGTGCTGTCTGTCTGTCTGCCTGTCTGTGTGCTGTCTGTCTGTCTGCCTGTCTGTGTGCTGTCTGCCTGTCTGTGTGCTGTCTGTCTGCCTGTCTGTGTGCTGTCTGCCTGTCTGTGTGCTGTCTGCCTGTCTGTGTGCTGTCTGCCTGTCTGTGTGCTGTCTGCCTGTCTGTGTGCTGTCTGTCTGTCTGCCTGTCTGTGTGCTGTCTGTCTGTCTGCCTGTCTGTGTGCTGTCTGTCTGTCTGCCTGTGTGTGTGCTGTCTGTCTGTCTGCCTGTCTGTGTGCTGTCTGTCTGCCTGTCTGTGTGCTGTCTGTCTGTGTGCTGTCTGTCTGTCTGCCTGTCTGTGTGCTGTCTGTCTGTCTGCCTGTCTGTCTGCTGTCTGTCTGTGTCTGTCTGTCTGTCTGCCTGTCTGTGTGTGCTGTCTGCCTGTGTGTGCTGTCTGCCTGTCTGTGTGCTGTCTGTCTGTCTGTGTGCTGTCTGCCTGTCTGTGTGCTGTCTGTCTGCCTGCCTGTCTGTGTGCTGTCTGTCTGTCTGCCTGTCTGTGTGCTGTCTGTCTGTCTGCCTGTCTGTGTGCTGTCTGTCTGTCTGCCTGTCTGTGTGCTGTCTGTCTGTCTGCCTGTCTGTGTGCTGTCTGTCTGCCTGTCTGTGTGCTGTCTGTCTGTGTGCTGTCTGTCTGTGTGCTGTCTGTCTGTCTGCCTGTCTGTCTGCTGTCTGTCTGTCTGCCTGTCTGTGTGCTGTCTGTCTGTCTGCCTGTCTGTGTGCTGTCTGTCTGTCTGCCTGTCTGTGTGCTGTCTGCCTGTCTGTGTGCTGTCTGTCTGCCTGTCTGTGTGCTGTCTGCCTGTCTGTGTGTCTGTCTGCCTGTCTGTGTGCTGTCTGCCTGTCTGTGTGCTGTCTGCCTGTCTGTGTGCTGTCTGTCTGTCTGCCTGTCTGTGTGTGTGTCTGTCTGCCTGTCTGTGTGCTGTCTGTCTGTCTGCCTGTCTGTGTGCTGTCTGTCTGTCTGCCTGTCTGTGTGCTGTCTGTCTGTCTGTCTGTCTGTGTGCTGTCTGTCTGTCTGTCTGTCTGCTGTCTGTCTGTCTGTGTGCTGTCTGTCTGTCTGCCTGTCTGTGTGCTGTCTGTCTGTCTGCCTGTCTGTGTGCTGTCTGTCTGTCTGCCTGTCTGTGTGCTGTCTGTCTGTCTGCCTGTCTGTGTGCTGTCTGCCTGTGTGTGCTGTCTGCCTGTCTGTGTGCTGTCTGTCTGTCTGCCTGTCTGTGTGCTGTCTGTCTGCCTGTCTGTGTGCTGTCTGTCTGCCTGCCTGTCTGTGTGCTGTCTGTCTGTCTGCCTGTCTGTGTGCTGTCTGTCTGTCTGCCTGTCTGTGTGCTGTCTGTCTGTCTGCCTGTCTGTGTGCTGTCTGTCTGTCTGCCTGTCTGTGTGCTGTCTGTCTGCCTGTCTGTGTGCTGTCTGTCTGTGTGCTGTCTGTCTGTGTGTCTGTCTGTCTGTCTGTCTGTCTGTCTGTCTGTCTGTCTGTCTGTGTCTGTCTGTCTGTCTGTCTGTGTGCTGTCTGTCTGTCTGCCTGTCTGTGTGCTGTCTGTCTGTCTGCCTGTCTGTGTGCTGTCTGCCTGTCTGTGTGCTGTCTGTCTGCCTGTCTGTGTGCTGTCTGCCTGTGTGTGCTGTCTGCCTGTCTGTGTGCTGTCTGTCTGTCTGCCTGTCTGTCTGTGTGCTGTCTGTCTGTCTGCCTGTCTGTGTGCTGTCTGTCTGCCTGCCTGTCTGTCTGCCTGCCTGTCTGTGTGCTGTCTGTCTGTCTGTCTGCCTGTCTGTGTGCTGTCTGTCTGTCTGCCTGTCTGTGTGCTGTCTGTCTGTCTGCCTGTCTGTGCGCTGTCTGCCTGTCTGTGTGCTGTCTGCCTGTCTGTGTGCTGTCTGTCTGTCTGCCTGTCTGTGCGCTGTCTGCCTGTCTGCCTGTCTGTGTGCTGTCTGTCTGTCTGCCTGTCTGTCTGTGTGCTGTCTGTCTGTCTGCCTGTCTGTGCGCTGTCTGCCTGTCTGTGTGCTGTCTGTCTGTCTGCCTGTCTGTGTGCTGTCTGTCTGTCTGCCTGTCTGTGCACTGTCTGCCTGCCTGTGTGCTGTCTGTGTACTGTCTGTCTGTCTGTCTGTGTGCTGTCTGTCTGCCTGTCTGTGTGCTGTCTGTCTGTCTGCCTGTCTGTGTGCTGTCTGTCTGCCTGTCTGTGTGCTGTCTGTCTGTCTGCCTGTCTGTGTGCTGTCTGTCTGTCTGCCTGTCTGTGTGCTGTCTGTTTGTCTGCCTGTCTGTGTGCTGTCTGTCTGTCTGCCTGTCTGTGTGCTGTCTGTCTGTCTGCCTGTCTGTGTGCTGTCTGTCTGTCTGCCTGTCTGTGCGCTGTCTGCCTGTCTGTGTGCTGTCTGTCTGTCTGCCTGTCTGTGTGCTGTCTGTCTGTCTGCCTGTCTGTGTGCTGTCTGTCTGTCTGCCTGTCTGTGTGCTGCCTGTCTGTCTGCCTGTCTGTGTGCTGTCTGTTTGTCTGCTTGTCTGTCTGCCTGTCTGTGTGCTGTCTGTCTATTTCTCTACGTGTGTGTGTGTGTGTGTGTGTGTGTGTGTGTGTGTGTATGCGTGCGTGCGCGCGCGCGCGCGTGTGCGTGTGTGTGTGTGTGTGTGGTGTGTGCGCGTACGCGCGCGCGAGAGAGAGTTAGGCCGGGTTCACATTAGACGCGTATGTTCCGTGTGGAAAACCCTAAATAAGTGGAAGAAAGAAGAATAAATGTTTACGCATTATATAAGGGAAATTCGGACACGTGCGCAAATCTTTTCCCTTCTTTGTTTCACTTATTTATGGCTTGCGCTCGGGTTTCCGCGTGGAATATCCGCTTATGTGTGTACACGGCCTTATACCGGTCATAGTGTACGTGGACTTATTTTATGACATGCTCTTGTAATCTGTCAGTTGTTGCACACGGTAACTGGTCAGTTTCCAGACACAGCAGGTGGCACTAGTTTACCTGTACCCAGAACTATGTAATAATATAGATATTGTGATGTTCGGTTTTTTTAACCCTTACATCCATAATGGTAATTATGATGTTTTTATTTAAGTTAAGTTGTTTATTTGTTCGGCCTGAAGTCGGTTTTTTTTCTGTATTATGATCATTGCATTTTCACCAGTACCCCTTCCCCCTTGCGTCCCCTTCTTGATACGGGCAGATGGCCTAATCAATAACAAGTTTGTGAGTACATGTCTCTTATTGTACTGCCGCCCACGGCCAAGAACGGTTTTCCATGACTGTAGACTGTTCATCTTATTGCTCAGCTTCCACTCTCACCGTGGTGTTGGCCCCAGCCTTCTGGCTGATCGTCAACCAATGGCTAAACCCGTGAATACAGGACCGAGTCAGCAGGGCGTGTAATCATGAGAGCGTTTTAGAAAGTCAATCGCCTTGGGAGTTTAATCTACTTTGCATACTAGGCTACATGTACTAGCCGTGGTGTCTGTCCAAAACGCATTCATGGTTACATCGATAGCCAGCATGGTACTACAACTCAATGTAGATATATGTTTTATGACGTAACCTCGCCTGTTTCCCTTACATGGTATTTGGTATATTCTAGTCACAGATACTTATCTCTGTGAAATTCGGGCTGCTTCCCGGGAGAGCGTGTCACCGCAAGTGCAGCGCCTACACTTTTTTGAGTGGGGGTGGGGGGCACAGGGTGAAGAGGGTGTGTGGGTACACTTGGAAAACCTACCTATCAATTTGGCCATACCAGGCAGCAGGATTTCTCCCTGCTCTTACCGACCTTCAACCGCCGCGGGATTTTTACGTGCGTAAAGCGCACGGGTCAGAGCCCCCCCCCCCCCCCCCCCCCACGCCCCCCCCCCCCCCCCACCTAGCTTTAAGACCCCATCCGAAGGACTGGACGTTCATTTCGATTTTCCTGTCAAACTACAAAGAAAAGCTCCCCCCCCCCCCCGTGGGGATACCGGGGGGTCTTTTGTATAAATAGTTCCCTCACCTTCTGGAAGTTCTGTGCTTGTAACTTCCTCTAATCTGTCACTCTTTGACTCTGCCTTTTCCCTTTGCTTACTGTCATCTACTATCTTTCTGCCTTACCGGTCCATTCTCCTGCCTTTTTTCACGAAACACTTTCAAAAAGATTTCCTCCAGCCGAAGTCGGACTTGCTGGGCCTAACTATTTCTTAGTTAGGCGCATAACGGCAGCATGACGCATCTGCGCTCATAATTGACAGGAAACTGTCTGAGCGATCGAAGAAGAAGAAGAAAGAAAGGGCGAGGAGGCCGGGATTCAAACCCGGGTCACTCACGCTGCAGTCACGCATGACATTTGGCAGGCGAACGTCTTAACCACTCTGCCACCTTTCTCCCTGGAGTTGCATGAAGATTACAGAATGGATCAGGTGTGGTTTGTTTTTACCTCAGGAGAAGAGAGCCTTCGCCGTTGCCCACAAACGATCTAAAGGATGGAGAAAGACCAAGGGTAAGAGAGAGAGAGAGAGAGAGAGAGAGAGAGAGAGAGAGAGAGAGAGAGAGAGAGAGAGAGAGAGAGAGAGTGTGTGTGTGTGTGTGTGTGTGTGTGTGTAGGTGTGTAGGTGTGTGTGTGTGTGTGTGTGGGTGTGTGTGTGTGTGTGTGTGTGTGTGTGTGTGTGTGTGAGAGAGAGAGAGAGAGAGAGAGAGAGAGAGAGAGAGAGAGAGTGTGTGTGTGTGTGTGTGTGTGTGTGTGTGTGTGTGTGTGTGTGTGTGTGTGTGTGTGAGTGTTGTAAGCCTTATGATGACGATGATGGTGATAATGATGATGACGATGATGGTGATAATGATGATGACGATGATGGTGATAATGATGATGACGATGATGGTGATAATGATGATGACGATGATGACGATGACGACGACGACGATGATGATGATGATGATGACGACGACGATGATGATGATGATAATAATGATGATAATGGCGATGATGATGATGGTCGATGTTACCAACAGATCCCCACTCTGTCAGCTGCAGCACTGTTCCAGCCGTGGTACCTCAGCCAGGGGTGTGTTCTCTGTTCCAAGATGTCAACGTGCCTGTCTATGCCACTCTCAAAGGGGTCAGTCATCTTCATTGCTAGAGGCAGAAATTTATCTCTCTCTCTCTCTCTCTCTCTCTCTCTCTCTCTCTCTCTCTCTCTCTCTCTCTCTCTCTCTCTCTCTCTCTCTCTCTCTCTCTCTCTCTCTCTCTCTGTCTCTCTTTTCTGTTATTGATGTTTTACAATATGCTTTATATTACTTTGTCTGTGCTTATTTCGTTTTCCATTTTCTACTTTTATATATGTATTTTGTCCAGAGGGCTGGATGTAAAAAAGCATGTTATTGCTTACTCTATTACCCTCTATAAATAAAATTCATTCATTCATTCATTCTCTCTCTCTCTCTCTCTCTCTCTCTCTCTCTCTCTCTCTCTCTCTCTCTCTCTCTCTCTCTCTCTCTCTCTCTCTCTCTCTCTCTCGCTCGCTCTCTAAGTTTTTCACACACACACACACACACACACACACACACACACACACACACACACACACACACACACACACACACACACATATATATATACACACACAGACACACACAGACACACACACACACACACACACACACACACACACACACACACACACACACACACACACAATTTTGATTTCAATCATATAAATTATTACAAAATAATTTAATGTTTAAGTGAAAAACTAGAGACTTAAACTAAGCCTGTAGTGTTTCTTAAACATTCTTTTATAGAGGTTCAACTCGGGTTTTTTAAAGTTTATTTTTTTAATTTAATTTGGTTAAACTCGTAGGAGTTTGGAGGTGGAGTAGCCACATTTAGGAATGTAAGGGAGATAATTCAATCACAGAAAAGAACAAGACGTTTTTTTGTGGTTTTTACGGATAAATTATATTCTCCTACTGACAAAAAAGAAACATTTTTGCTAAGCATTTCCTTAAATCATTCTTTTATATTATACCGCTAAGCCATTTAAGGCAACTGTACACGTAAACTTTGAATGTTTTCACTAAAATGTCCTGGTTGTGCATTCTGTTGATGTTATAAAGAAACTTCATGTGGGGATTGTAACCGAAACCATTTTCCCCAGAAAGCCAACTTCATCATGTTCAAGATTCTGCTGCTTCTTCTTCGATCGCTCAGACAGTATTCTGTCTATGAGCGCAGATGCACCATGCTGCCGTTGTGCGCCTAACTAAGAAATAGTTAAGCCCAGCAAGTCCGACTTCGGCTGGAGGAAATCTTTTTGAAAGTGTTTCTGTGAAAAAAAGGCAGAAGAATGGACCGGAAAGGCAGAAAGATAGCAGATGACAGAAAGCAAAGGGAAAAGGCAGAGTCAAAGAGTGACAGATTAGAGGAAGGTACAAGCACAGATCTTCCAGAAGGTAGGGGAACTATTTATACAAAAGACCCCCGGTATTCCCACGGGGAAGAAGATTCTGCTGCACTTTTTGTTGTTGTTGGGGGGTGGGGGGGGTGGGGGGTGTTGTGTTAGTACGAGAGAAAGAATTGGAATGTAGGCGAAGTAGAAAAGATATGGGATTAGGAAGAAAAGATAGAATCCGAATAGTAGGAAATAGTTTATGATATTAATGTGTTACGAGCCCAGATTTATAACACCCATGTTACTTCTTACTGTGTCTATTTTATTCTTTTATTTATTTCAGAAAGCGGCGCAGATTCGCAACACTCCATTCGTGGAGGAGAGCTCTTCCGACTCTTCAGGGGAGGAGGAGGATTTGGTGCTGACCTCGGTGCTCTCCCCTGCACGCAGAAAGTCGTCTGCCCCGAACAGCCATTCCACAGACAACAGGCCCGGTGGGTGTACGACACTTGTTGTCTTGAAAACACGCCACCGTAGAAAGATGGGAAGAAACTAAGAAAGAGAAATCTCAAGAAATGTTGGCTATAACCAAGTCTAACGCCGGGTTCACATTACTCGCGTAAGTTCCGTACGGAAAACCCTAAAAAATGGAAGAAAGAAGTATAAAGGTTTACGCATATATGGGACATTCGGACACGTGCACAAATCTTTTGCCTTCTTTGTTTCACTTATTTATGGATTGCGCACGGGTTTCCGCATGGAATATTCGCTTATGTGTGTACACGGCCTAAGTCTGTAAGAAAGATAATTAATTTGGCAACTTGTGACCCCTCACATTTACAACCCTCCCCAGGCCTCACGCTCTGTCTGATTTTTTATATTTTGGCAGAGGCTCGGGGTACGGGCCCGTATCTCACATTCTCCAGGCTACGGTTACGGCGCTCAATCACGGGACGCATAAATTGTGCGCAAATGTCTTAAAAAAATACTAACATTAACTCTGACACGTTCCTAACCCTATCCCAAACCCTATTCCTTACCAAGATGCGTTAAATATACGAAATAAGAACATGCATTTGTTGACGAAAAATTCGACTAGGAAGAGTTACTATCCCTGAACATGGTCTGAGTGTTGCAACAACACCGTACCCGTAGCGACTGTGTTTTATTTTTACGACAAATCCTAGGCTGATCCTAACCCTATCCGCTTACCCACAATGGCGGAATGCTGCTTTGCAGTGCGAAAAGTTGAGAATTGGGTGTGTGTTAAATACAACATATTGTAGCCGGTAGTTTAATGACAGAGAGAGCAGCTGGAGTGGGTGCTCTTTCTCACAATATAGGCCCTAGGTAGTTTTGCTTTGGGTCGAAACAAATGTGGATTTTGCCACATAGTCTATTTCATTCCACAATCTCTCGCGGGTTTTGCTTTTGACCTGTTGAAATGTAGTCTTAAATTTCCACTTTGTTAAAAGTTGACATTTAGTTATTTGGAGAAAAGGTATTTTGTTGAAAGAAAAACGTTTTATGAAGAATGAACTTCTTCTTCGTCTTCGTTGGCTCAGACAGTTTCCTGTCAAATGAGCGTATATATGCGTCATGCTGCCGTTATGTGCCTAACTAAGAAATGGATACGCCCAGCATGTCCGACTTCAGCTGAAGAAATCTTTGTAATAATTTGTAGAATAAAATGGCAGGAGAATGGACCGGTGAGATAGAAAGATAGCAGATGACAGTAAGCAAAGGGAAAAGGAAGATTCAAAGAGAGTGACATATTAGAGGAAGTTACAAGCACATAACTTCCAGAAGATGGGGAACTATTTGTACGAAAGACCCCCCGGCCGGTATGGATACGAAAGACCCCCCGGTATGGATACGAAAGACCCCCCGGTATGGATGCGAAAGATCCCCCGGTATGGATACGAAAGACCCCCCGGTATGGATACGAAAGACCCCCCGGTATGGATACGAAAGATCCCCCGGTATGGATACGAAAGACCCCCCGGTATGGATACGAAAGACCCCCCGGTATGGATACGAAAGACCCCCCGGTATGGATACGAAAGACCCCCCGGTATGGATACAAAAGACCCCCCGGTATGGATACGAAAGACCCCCGGGTATGGATACCGGTATGGATACCGGGGGGTCTTTCGTACAAATAGTTGCCCATCTTCTGGGGAATGAACAAAATTGACGGTCAGACTTCTGTACATATATAATTTTTATCCCAACCTTTAAATTAATTATTGGTTGAAAGAAACGTCTCCATTAAAAGTGATTGTTGGAAAGGTCTTACGTTTATATTGTCCTATGTCTGAGCACTGTCGTGACTGTTCAAAATGAGAAATAAATTAATGAGAAATATGTCTTCTTCTTCTTTTTCTTCTTCTTCTTCTTCCGATTGGGGATGTTTATTCAGCACCACGCCCAAAGTCTTCGTTTAGACTGCTATTGGCGCACAGGATGCATGCTTTGTGAGTTCGTGTCATCCATTCCACCGGCACACACGGCCTACTGAATAGTGGAATGGGCTTTGACGTGCGCGCAAGATCTTGTTGATGGGTCATGTCACTACGCCCTGCCTCCAGAAAGAGTGACTGTTAGAAATGAGGAATACAATATTTGCCTAATTTATTATAATTCATGCAGTGTCTGATGGGTCATGTGACTACGCTCTCCCTCCAGAAGAGGTGTCAGGTAAAGAGTGACTGTTGGAAATGATGAATGCAATATTTGACTAATTTATTATAATTCATACAGTGTCGGATGGGTCATGTGACTACGCCCTGCCTCCAGAAGAGGTGTCCAGTAAGAGTGACTCGGACAGCTCAGAGCCAGAACAGAAACTCCTCAAGTTTGC
>CM065688.1:931287-933787 GCA_017654935.2 Phymorhynchus buccinoides
ACATGCATATTCACCATACATGCATACTATAATACACCTACACTAGTATTCACCATACATGCATACTATAATACACCTACACTAGTATTCACCATACATGCATACTATAATACACCTACACTACACTAGTATTCACCATACATGCATACTATAATACACCTACACTAGTATTCACCATACATGCATACTATAATACACCTACACTAGTATTCACCATACATGCATACTATAATACACCTACACTAGTATTCACCATACATGCATACTATAATACACCTATATTCACCATACATGCATACTATAATACACCTACACTAGTATTCACCATACATGCATACTATAATACACCTACACTAGTATTCACCATACATGCATACTATAATACACCTACACTAGTATTCACCATACATGCATACTATAATACACCTACACTAGTATTCACCATACATGCATACTATAATACACCTACACTAGTATTCACCATACATGCATACTATAATACACCTACACTAGTATTCACCATACATGCATACTATAATACACCTACACTAGTATTCACCATACATGCATACATAATACACCTACACTAGTATTCACATACATGCATACTATAATACACCTACACTAGTATTCATACATGCATACTATAATACACCTACACTATACATGCATACTATAATACACCTACACTAGTATTCACCATACATGCATACTATAATACACCTACACTAGTATTCACATGCATACTATAATACACCTACACTAGCACCATACATGCATACTATAATACACCTACACTAGTATTCACCATACATGCATACTATAATACACCTACACCAGTATTCACCATACATGCATACTATAATACACCTACACTAGTATTCACCATACATGCATACTATAATACACCTACACTAGTATTCACCATACATGCATACTATAATACACCTACACTAGTATTCACCATACATGCATACTATAATACACCTACACTAGTATTCACCATACATGCATACTATAATACACCTACACTAGTATTCACCATACATGCATACTATAATACACCTACACATGCATACTATTACATGCATACTATAATACATACATGCATACTATAATACACCTACACTAGTATTCACCATACATGCATACTATAATACACCTACACTAGTATTCACCATACATGCATACTATAATACACCTACACACTAGTATTCACCATACATGCATACTATAATACACCTACACTAGTATTCACCATACATGCATACTATAATACACCTACACTAGTATTCACCATACATGCATACTATAATACACCTACACTAGTATTCACCATACATGCATACTATAATACACCTACACTAGTATTCACCATACATGCATACTATAATACACCTACACTAGTATTCACCATACATGTATTCACCTACACTAGTATTCATGCATACTATAATACACCTACACCAGTATTACACCATACATGCATACTATAATACACCTACACTAGTATTCACCATACATGCATACTATAATACACCTACACTAGTATTCACCATACTATGCATACTATAATACACCTACACTAGTATTCACCATACATGCATACTATAATACACCTACACTAGTATTCACCATACATGCATACTATAATACACCTACACTAGTATTCACCATACATGCATACTATAATACACCTACACTAGTATTCACCATACATGCATACTATAATACACCTACACCAGTATTCACCATACATGCATACTATAATACACCTACACTATTCACCATACATGCATATTCACCTACACTACATGCATACTATAATACACCTACACTCGTATTCACCATACACGTGTTGTGTAATACTCAGCCTCACTGTTCCACAGATCCTCAACTGTCAGAAGACCTACTACCTCACAGCCGACTCCCCTGCTGAACTGGAACGATGGATCAGAGGTCAGCCCTAGCCTCCCAAGTCGGAATGTGGCTGCCCACGTGGCGGTGTTAGCAAAAGCAGTCACACACGTAATGTTCCCATCCGTAGCTGGTGCGCTTGTACCATAGTGTTCAAGTGCTTCGGCTTTTAGGATGATCCCTGGAGTCTTTTAGCCAGGGTACGTCAACAACAACTTTCCGTAAGGAATTGTCTTTATGTCATTTTGAATGTTATGATTGTTAGGGTTTGGTAAATTACGTAGGTGTGTGAGTGTATTAGAAAGACAGTATGTTTATCGGCGAGCATAGTCACAGTTCTTAGAGCTAATCAGTGTTGATGTGTGAACTAGACTATCTTTGTGACTGCAAAAATCTGTATAGATGACCCCCCCCCCCCCCCCCCACACACACACACACACACACTCTGGGTGTTGAAAGTACTTATGTTGTTTATGATCAGTCTGACAGAAGTTCGAAAAAGAAGGTCTACAGGAAATCTTCTGGGCAGTGGGAACTAACTTGAAGGCGGTGGTCACTGTATTGATGGTGATGACGATGACGA
>CM065688.1:941287-946287 GCA_017654935.2 Phymorhynchus buccinoides
TCTAATTGACTCAGGTGGGCAGAAATGTACAGTTGATTGTCATCAGAAAAGCTATGATGTAGAATAGAATGCTGGTTGATGATGGCGGAGAGAGGTTGGGTATAAAGAACAAAAAGGATAGGGCCTAAGACTGAACCTTGGGGCACACCGAACTGAAGACCTTTTGGAAGAGATGGAGAACCATTGACAACAACTTTCTGTGTGCGATCAGAGAGGTAGGAAGAAAACCAGGAAAGAACAGCCCCAGATAGACCAAAGGAGGTGTGAAGTCTAGAAATGAGGATGGAGTGGTCGATAGTGTCAAACGCTGCAGAAAGATCAAGGAGAGAGAGAAGAGAAACCTTGTTTTCATCCAAGGCAGTGAGCAGGTCGTTCGTTATCTTTAAGAGGGCTGTCTCAGTACTGTGACCTGCTCGATAAGCAGACTGGTTTGGATAGTAGAGATCATTTACCTGAAGATGGTCAGACAGCTGTTTAAGAACCACCTTTTCCGTAAGCTTAGAAAGGAATGAAAGATTAGAGACAGGCCGATAGTTCTTTAGATTTTCAGGATCAAGACTAGGCTTCTTTAAGAGAGGTTTGACAACTGCAGATTTGAAATGAGTTGGAAAGCGGCCTGAACATAGAGATTCATTGATGATGGATGTAAAGTAAGGAAGGAGATCATCAAGACACTGGGAGAAGAGAGATGAAGGTAGAGGGTCTAGTTCACAGGTTTTAGTCTGAGTTCGGGTCAAAATCTTCTTAACCTCATCAGTGGAAACAGAACGGAACTCAGACCACATACTGCCAGAAAAGGAGGGATCAGGGACAGAGTCAGTTGATGGTGGAGCAGATTGAGAATCAAGATTGTGACGGATGGTGGCTATCTTGCTGTGAAAGAAATCAGAGAAACGTTGAGGGAGTTCAGACACAGGGATAGAAGAAGGTAGAGGTGTGGACTTTGGTTTACCAAGGAGGGAGTTGGCTAAACTAAACAATTGACGTGAAGTGGTACAAGCGAGAATTTGGGCATTCAAACAAGAGCATTTGGCCTTATCTATAATGTCAGACACAATTTTGTTCATGGCTCGAAAAATCTGTTTGTGAATTTCAAGTCCAGTCTTAACCCACTGGCGCTCTGCACGGCGGCGTTCTTGTTTACCCTGAGTCACCTCAGGTGCCACAGAAGCATACCACGGTGATGGAGGCCTACTGGAGATCTTGCGATGGATGACAGGGGTGTGGAGGTCGAGTAGACTGGTCAGGAGGTGGTGGAGCTGGTCGGCAGAAGGCTGTAGAGATGAATCAAGTCTGGCCCTGAGGTCAGACATGAAGGCAGTGATGTCGATGGAGGAGATCTTCCTGGTCTCAGCATACACAGGAGGGCATGAAGGGCGAGATAAACGGAGGCAGGAAAGAACACAGAGATGGTCAGAAAAGTCCAGGAAGGAGTCAGGAGCAGTAGACCGCAGGACATCTTCGTCGTCACGCCTGACGATAACCAGGTCAAGGGTGTGACCTTTCTGGTGGGTGGGGAAGGTCACAGCCTGGTGCAGGTCGAAGTCATCCAGCAGTGCGGTGAAGAATGAAGAATGTTTATCTTAATTTGTTTTCGTTCTTTCGATTTTCACAAATAAACCATCCTATTCCATGTGTTGCAGACTCCCCTAGGTCAGCTGGATCTCCACAATAAACCATCCTATTCCGTGTGTTGCAGACTCCCCTAGGTCAGCTGGATCTCCACAATAAACCATCCTATTCCGTGTGTTGCAGACTCCCCTAGGTCAGCTGGATCTCCACAATAAACCATCCTATTCCACGTGTTGCAGACTCCCCTAGGTCAGCTGGATCTCCACAATAAACCATCCTATTCCATGTGTTGCAGACTCCCCTAGGTCAGCTGGATCTCCACAATAAACCATCCTATTCCACGTGTTGCAGACTCCCCTAGGTCAGCTGGATCTTCACAATAAACCATCCTATTCCATGTGTTGCAGACTCCCCTAGGTCAGCTGGATCTTCACAATAAACCATCCTATTCCATGTGTTGCAGACTCCCCTAGGTCAGCTGGATCTCCACAATAAACCATCCTATTCCACGTGTTGCAGACTCCCCTAGGTCAGCTGGATCTTCACAATAAACCATCCTATTCCATGTGTTGCAGACTCCCCTAGGTCAGCTGGATCTCCACAATAAACCATCCTATTCCACGTGTTGCAGACTCCCCTAGGTCAGCTGGATCTTCACAATAAACCATCCTATTCCATGTGTTGCAGACTCCCCTAGGTCAGCTGGATCTCCAGGACGTCAAACTGGAGGAGGTCGAAGGAGCCAATGACTCTGATGAGGAGACGGACCTCACCTCCCCCACCCCTCCCCATGTTTGTGCCATCTGGCCCCCTGCTCAGCCCCCCACCTACCTCCTCATTCCTACGCCACAGGAAAAGGTGTGTGTGTGTGTGTGCGCCATCTGGCCCCCTGCACAGCCCCCACCTATCTCATCATTCCTACGCCACAGGAAAAGAGGTGTGTGTGTGCCATCTGGCCTCCCACACAGCCCCCCACCTATCTCCTCATTCCTACGCCACAGGAAAAGGTGTGTGTGTGTGTGTGTGTGTGTGCCATCTGGCCCCCCGCTCAGCCCCCACCTATCTCATCATTCCTACGCCACAGGAAAAGAGGTGTGTGTGTGCCATCTGGCCTCCCACACAGCCCCCCACCTATCTCCTCATTCCTACGCCACAGGAAAAGGTGTGTGTGTGTGCGTGTGCGTGCGTGTGTGTGTGTGTGTGTGTGTGTGTGTGTGTGTGTCTGTGCCATCTGGCCCCCCGCTCAGCCCCCCACCTACCTCCTCATTCTTACGCTACAGGGAAATGTGTGTGTGTGTGTGTGTGCGCGTGCGTGCGTGTGTGTGTGTGTATGTGTGTGTGTGTGTGTGTCTGTGCCATCTGGCCCCCCGCTCAGCCCCCCACCTACATCCTCATTCCTACGCCACAGGAAAAGGTGTATGTGTGTGTGTGTGTGTGTGTGTGTGTGTGTATGTGTGTGTGTCTGTGCCATCTGGCCTCCCACACAGCCCCCCCCCCCCCCCACCTCCTGATCCCTACACCTCAGGACAAGGTAAGCATGGGAGGAGAACAAGATATATGTTTGTTTTGTTGGATTAAATGTTACTTTCCGTGCACGACTACCGTCCCACATAAACAAGAAATGCACACATGCGCGCACGCATTGATCTCAAACTCAACATCATAGAGCTGGAAGACAACAATGCGAGGCATCGAGGGGAGGGCATGACCCAGGGTTAGGCGTGTCATAATTAGAATGTAACATTGTATTTCTCATCTGATGACTAGCTTTCTGCAGAATTTCCTTCACGTGAATTTTGCCAATTTTGTTCAATGTCTTGGCATAGTGTAAGATAGTTGTACAATGTATATCATGGCACAATGTACAATAATTGATGTTCTGTGGGGCAGGATTCCTGGCTGTACCATCTGACAGTGGCGGCAGGAGGGGGGACAGGGGCTGTGGGTACCGACTATGAACAGTTCATCGCTAAGCTCATGGCAGTCAACGCTGATCCAAGTGAGTTTACATGATGATATTGTAGGGATAATGTCTATAGGGGAGATAACGTCTATAGGGGGGACAGGGGCTGTGGGTACTGACTATGAACAGTTCATCGCTAAACTCATGGCAGTCAACGCTGATCCAAGTGAGTTTACATGATGATAGTGTAGAGATGAAATATATAGGGGGGACAGGGGCTGTGGGTACTGACTATGAACAGTTCATCGCTAAACTCATGGCAGTCAACGCTGATCCAAGTGAGTTTACATGATGATAGTGTAGAGATGAAATATATAGGGGGGACAGGGGCTGTGGGTACCGACTATGAACAGTTCATCGCTAAACTCATGGCAGTCAATGCTGATCCAAGTGAGTTTACATGATGATAGTGTAGAGATGAAATATATAGGGGGGACAGGGGCTGTGGGTACTGACTATGAACAGTTAATCGCTAAACTCATGGCAGTCAATGCTGATCCAAGTGAGTTTACATGATGATAATGTAGGGATGAAATATATAGGGGGGACAGGGGCTGTGGGTACTGACTATGAACAGTTCATCGCTAAGCTCATGGCAGTCAATGCTGATCCAAGTGAGTTTACAATCATGATGATAGTGTAGAGATGAAATATATAGGGGGAACAGGGGCTGTGGGTACTGACTATGAACAGTTCATCGCTAAGCTCATGGCAGTCAACGCTGATCCAAGTGAGTTTACATGATGATAGTGTAGAGATGAAATATATAGGGGGGACAGGGGCTGTGGGTACTGACTATGAACAGTTCATCGCTAAGCTCATGGCAGTCAACGCTGATCCAAGTGAGTTTACATGATGATAGTGTAGAGATGAAATATATAGGGGGGACAGGGGCTGTGGGTACTGACTATGAACAGTTAATCGCTAAACTCATGGCAGTCAATGCTGATCCAAGTGAGTTTACATGATGATAGTGTAGAGATGAAATATATAGGGGGAACAGGGGCTGTGGATACTGACTATGAACAGTTCATCGCTAAGCTCATGGCAGTCAACGCTGATCCAAGTGAGTTTACATGATGATAGTGTAGAGATGAAATATATAGGGGGGACAGGGGCTGTGCGTACTGACTATGAACAGTTCATCGCTAAGCTCATGGCAGTCAACGCTGATCCAAGTGAGTTTACATGATGATAATGTAGGGATGAAATATATAGGGGGGACAGGGGCTGTGGGTACTGACTATGAACAGTTAATCGCTAAACTCATGGCAGTCAATGCTGATCCAAGTGAGTTTACATGATGATAGTGTAGAGATGAAATATATAGGGGGAACAGGGGCTGTGGATACTGACTATGAACAGTTCATCGCTAAGCTCATGGCAGTCAACGCTGATCCAAGTGAGTTTACATGATGATAGTGTAGAGATGAAATATATAGGGGGGACAGGGGCTGTGCGTACT
>CM065688.1:951287-1083787 GCA_017654935.2 Phymorhynchus buccinoides
GACGACGATGATGGTGATGTTGATGATGATGATGATGATGATGATGATGATGACGACGACGATGATGTTGATGTTGATGATGATGATGATGACGACAGATCAGAGGTGGGAAGATACGCCATCTACTGTCAACGAGCCTTGGAGAGAACCACAGTGAAAGGGTGCAGAGAGGCTGTTCCCTCACGACTGGAAGTGATGTCCATGTTACTGCGGCACCCCTACCACCACTCGCTGCCCATCAGCATCCCGGTGCACTTCTTGAACGATTCCTATCAGGTAGACAGAGAGAGAGAGAGAGAAGGGGGAGGGGAAGAGATGGGACAGACTTGTGCACTTCCTGAACGATTCCTATCAGGTAGACAGAGAGAGAGAGAGAGAGAGATGGGGGAGGGGAAGAGATGGGACAGACTTGTGCACTTCTTGAACGATTCCTATCAGGTAGACAGAGAGAGAGAGAGAGAAGGGGGAGGGGAAGACTTGTGCACTTCGTGAATAACAGTTTAGCTGAGGGTGTGCGCGTACATGTGTCTATATATGTGTGGTTATGTTATGCTGATATGCTGATATGAATGGGTTTGAAAGAAAATTGAAGGCACTTTTAGGGCGTTTTAGGTTTTTACACCATTCAGATAGATACATTTTCATTTAAGGTCATAGAGCTTTCAGACATGCGCGCTTTGGAATCTGAATAAGTTTTGGTATTAATAAATAAATTCACCTTTGGTTTGTTTCAGTTGTATTAGTCCATGGATTGATACAGAAGGTCAAGGCCTTTGAAATATATCTCTCCTGTATAAATTTGGTGTTTTTTTGTTATGTCTATGAAGTTCTCGAGGGGTTAAGTTGACATTTCAAGCGCAGTAATGGTGGGTTTCTGGTTTGAAATAAGTTCTCTGATATTTTAAGTTACCAAGATAATGATTTTGACTATGACGTTTACCATTATCTCTTGCTTCTTATACCCGTAATATTCTCCGATCCTAACCGATTTGGACATTTGATCAATTGATTGTTAGGTGGTGAATTGTGAATGTGCTCCACGCTATTCCAGGAGCTAACCCTGTGTCACTGAACAAGGTAGCAGACAGAGACTCAGTACCTGCAATCCGGCTTGGCTCAGTCGATTTACTGATTTGATGGATCAACAATTGGGGAGTTTTGACGGGTCCACAAGTCGATGCAGTCGTTGAACAAGTTGATTGGGGTCCGGGACCCCCTGCAGTCTGACCCTGCTCTGTTTGTGATTTAATTGATTGTGATGATCAATTGATTGATTTGATTACAGGTGGTGAGCTTTGACGGGTCCACCACAGTCCAGGAGTTGACGCAGTCGTTGAACAAGTTGATAGGGGTCCGGGACCCCCTGCAGTCTGGCTTCGCTCTGTTCGCTGACGACCCCCGGGGGGAGGGGCTGGAACACTGTCTGGAGGGACACCTTAAGGTGAGGACACTTTCCTTCTTTCTTTGTGTACAAATAGTTCCCCTGCCTTCTGGAAGTTCTGTTAGGAAGGGGCTGGAACACTGTCTGGAGGGACACCTTAAGGTGAGGACACTTTGCCTTCTTTCTTTGTGTACAAATAGTTCCACTGCCTTCTGGAAGTTGTTAGGAAGGGGCTGGAACACTGTCTGGAGGGACACCTCAAGGTGAGCAGGACACTTCTTTCTTTGTGTACAAATAGTTCCCCTGCCTTATCTCTGTCTCTCCCTCTCTCCCTCCCTCTCTCTCTCTCTGTATGCGTGTGTGTATGTGTGTGCGCGTGCATGCGTAAGGTATCCTGATAACTAGTGCAAATGAGAAACCGTTGGAGTATAGAAAATAAACGACTTTCAAGATAAGCTGATTTATACAAGGCAGTTTTGGCCCCTCGTTTCAGAAAAAAACTGGCTTGAGAAAAAAATTCATTATAATTTATATTTTGGATACTAGTAGAACAAACAAATATATATGTCTTAATTAGAAAATGTGTTGGGTTGTTTACTTTGTGCTTCGCTCAGAACGCTGCTGTGCGTTTTACATGGCATTTCTTCATGAGCAGTGATTGTGTGTGTGTTCGTTCCTTCTTTAATTTAATAACGTCCATCCACCTTACAGTGATCTTAGACAATAATGTGTGCGTGCGCGTTCGTGCGTGCGTGCGTGTGTGTGTGATCTACATGTGAGCTTACCATGCTTTGTGATGTGTCAGGTGTGTGACGTCATCTCCAAGTGGGAGCTTACCATGCTTTGTGATGTGTCAGGTGTGTGACGTCATCTCCAAGTGGCAGCTTACCATGCTTTGTGATGTGTCAGGTGTGTGACGTCATCTCCAAGTGGGAGCTTACCATGCTTTGTGATGTGTCAGGTGTGTGACGTCATCTCCAAGT
Source organism: Phymorhynchus buccinoides (assembly GCA_017654935.2). Taxonomy (NCBI): domain Eukaryota; kingdom Metazoa; phylum Mollusca; class Gastropoda; order Neogastropoda; family Raphitomidae; genus Phymorhynchus; species Phymorhynchus buccinoides. The sequence goes on from CM065688.1 coordinate 953,652, forward strand.
GGCAGCTTACCATGCTTTGTGATGTGTCAGGTGTGTGACGTCATCTCCAAGTGGCAGCTTACCATGCTTTGTGATGTGTCAGGTGTGTGACGTCATCTCCAAGTGGGAGCTTACCATGCTTTGTGATGTGTCAGGTGTGTGACGTCATCTCCAAGTGGGAGCTTACCATGCTTTGTGATGTGTCAGGTGTGTGACGTCATCTCCAAGTGGCAGCTTACCATGCTTTGTGATGTGTCAGGTGTGTGACGTCATCTCCAAGTGGCAGCTTACCATGCTTTGTGATGTGTCAGGTGTGTGACGTCATCTCCAAGTGGCAGCTTACCATGCTTTGTGATGTGTCAGGTGTGTGACGTCATCTCCAAGTGGGAGCTTACCATGCTTTGTGATGTGTCAGGTGTGTGACGTCATCTCCAAGTGGCAGCTTACCATGCTTTGTGATGTGTCAGGTGTGTGACGTCATCTCCAAGTGGCAGCTTACCATGCTTTGTGATGTGTCAGGTGTGTGACGTCATCTCCAAGTGGGAGCTTACCATGCTTTGTGATGTGTCAGGTGTGTGACGTCATCTCCAAGTGGCAGCTTACCATGCTTTGTGATGTGTCAGGTGTGTGACGTCATCTCCAAGTGGGAGCTTACCATGCTTTGTGATGTGTCAGGTGTGTGACGTCATCTCCAAGTGGGAGCTTACCATGCTTTGTGATGTGTCAGGTGTGTGACGTCATCTCCAAGTGGCAGCTTACCATGCTTTGTGATGTGTCAGGTGTGTGACGTCATCTCCAAGTGGCAGCTTACCATGCTTTGTGATGTGTCAGGTGTGTGACGTCATCTCCAAGTGGCAGCTTACCATGCTTTGTGATGTGTCAGGTGTGTGACGTCATCTCCAAGTGGCAGCTTACCATGCTTTGTGATGTGTCAGGTGTGTGACGTCATCTCCAAGTGGGCTTTGTGAGCTTACCATGCTTTGTGATGTGTCAGGTGTGTGACGTCATCTCCAAGTGGCAGCTTACCATGCTTTGTGATGTGTCAGGTGTGTGACGTCATCTCCAAGTGGGAGCTTACCATGCTTTGTGATGTGTCAGGTGTGTGACGTCATCTCCAAGTGGCAGCTTACCATGCTTTGTGATGTGTCAGGTGTGTGACGTCATCTCCAAGTGGCAGCTTACCATGCTTTGTGATGTGTCAGGTGTGTGACGTCATCTCCAAGTGGCAGCTTACCATGCTTTGTGATGTGTCAGGTGTGTGACGTCATCTCCAAGTGGGAGCTTACCATGCTTTGTGATGTGTCAGGTGTGTGACGTCATCTCCAAGTGGCAGCTTACCATGCTTTGTGATGTGTCAGGTGTGTGACGTCATCTCCAAGTGGGAGCTTACCATGCTTTGTGATGTGTCAGGTGTGTGACGTCATCTCCAAGTGGGAGCTTACCATGCTTTGTGATGTGTCAGGTGTGTGACGTCATCTCCAAGTGGGAGCTTACCATGCTTTGTGATGTGTCAGGTGTGTGACGTCATCTCCAAGTGGGAGCTTACCATGCTTTGTGATGTGTCAGGTGTGTGACGTCATCTCCAAGTGGCAGCTTACCATGCTTTGTGATGTGTCAGGTGTGTGACGTCATCTCCAAGTGGCAGCTTACCATGCTTTGTGATGTGTCAGGTGTGTGACGTCATCTCCAAGTGGCAGCTTACCATGCTTTGTGATGTGTCAGGTGTGTGACGTCATCTCCAAGTGGGAGCTTACCATGCTTTGTGATGTGTCAGGTGTGTGACGTCATCTCCAAGTGGCAGCTTACCATGCTTTGTGATGTGTCAGGTGTGTGACGTCATCTCCAAGTGGCAGCTTACCATGCTTTGTGATGTGTCAGGTGTGTGACGTCATCTCCAAGTGGCAGCTTACCATGCTTTGTGATGTGTCAGGTGTGTGACGTCATCTCCAAGTGGGAGCTTACCATGCTTTGTGATGTGTCAGGTGTGTGACGTCATCTCCAAGTGGCAGCTTACCATGCTTTGTGATGTGTCAGGTGTGTGACGTCATCTCCAAGTGGGAGCTTACCATGCTTTGTGATGTGTCAGGTGTGTGACGTCATCTCCAAGTGGGAGCTTACCATGCTTTGTGATGTGTCAGGTGTGTGACGTCATCTCCAAGTGGCAGCTTACCATGCTTTGTGATGTGTCAGGTGTGTGACGTCATCTCCAAGTGGCAGCTTACCATGCTTTGTGATGTGTCAGGTGTGTGACGTCATCTCCAAGTGGGAGCTTACCATGCTTTGTGATGTGTCAGGTGTGTGACGTCATCTCCAAGTGGGAGCTTACCATGCTTTGTGATGTGTCAGGTGTGTGACGTCATCTCCAAGTGGCAGCTTACCATGCTTTGTGATGTGTCAGGTGTGTGACGTCATCTCCAAGTGGGAGCTTACCATGCTTTGTGATGTGTCAGGTGTGTGACGTCATCTCCAAGTGGCAGCTTACCATGCTTTGTGATGTGTCAGGTGTGTGACGTCATCTCCAAGTGGGAGCTTACCATGCTTTGTGATGTGTCAGGTGTGTGACGTCATCTCCAAGTGGCAGCTTACCATGCTTTGTGATGTGTCAGGTGTGTGACGTCATCTCCAAGTGGCAGCTTACCATGCTTTGTGATGTGTCAGGTGTGTGACGTCATCTCCAAGTGGCAGCTTACCATGCTTTGTGATGTGTCAGGTGTGTGACGTCATCTCCAAGTGGCAGCTTACCATGCTTTGTGATGTGTCAGGTGTGTGACGTCATCTCCAAGTGGCAGCTTACCATGCTTTGTGATGTGTCAGGTGTGTGACGTCATCTCCAAGTGGCAGCTTACCATGCTTTGTGATGTGTCAGGTGTGTGACGTCATCTCCAAGTGGCAGCTTACCATGCTTTGTGATGTGTCAGGTGTGTGACGTCATCTCCAAGTGGCAGCTTACCATGCTTTGTGATGTGTCAGGTGTGTGACGTCATCTCCAAGTGGGAGCTTACCATGCTTTGTGATGTGTCAGGTGTGTGACGTCATCTCCAAGTGGCAGCTTACCATGCTTTGTGATGTGTCAGGTGTGTGACGTCATCTCCAAGTGGGAGCTTACCATGCTTTGTGATGTGTCAGGTGTGTGACGTCATCTCCAAGTGGGAGCAATGTCAACACAATCACCAGCCGTGTGACAGTGCTAACGACACTGGCCCGTCCATACGACTGCTCTACAAAAACAGGTCAGTCATCACCACCAGTCAACCATGCGTGTGTGTCAGGTGTGTGTGTGTGTCCAAGTGGCAGCTTGTGTGTGTGTGTGTGTGTGTGTGTTTCTGTAAGTTGTGTACCTTTTTCAATATATGCGTTTTTGTGCTTTTGTATATATGTACTTTTTTATATTCTACCGATGTAAACTTTATGTACGTTCGTCATGTGCTGATTGTATAAGATAATGTATATTACTTGTTGTATTTGTATTAAATATGTAAAGAGCTTAGAGCCCTAAATAAGAGAATAGGCGCTATATAAATAATCATTATTATTATTATTATTATTATTATTAATATATTCAAGGTGTTTTTTTTAATATCAATAACCGTTTTACTCCCATTATCACTATCATTAGGTTTTTGGGTCTTTCTAGTCACAGAGGCGTCTCTGTGAATTTCGGGTTGCTCCCACCTGGAGAGCGCGTTGCAGTCAGAGGCACGCCACCCTTTTTTTTTGCATGCGATTTCTGTGTGACTGATGAGGAAGGAAAGGGGTGGTGGTAAATTTGACCCAAATGAGAACTTTTTCGTTGCCACTGGGTTTAACGTGTGCTAAGTGCATGGGCACACGGGACCTCGGTTTATCGTCTCATCCGAAAGACTCCACGTTCAGACCGTAAGGCCTAGTGCAGAGTGAGAGGAAAAATCCCCTGTACCCAGGTTCGAACTCGGGTTTACTTGACACGAAGCGAACGCGTTACCTCTGTGCAACTCTACACCTAACACCTAACACAGAACTCCCGACTGATCAATGACTACAGCTTTACTATCATCGTTGCCGATAATCAAGGTACTCATTTGAAATAGAATAATTCAGCTGTGTATGGAGAAGACTAGATGCATAATAGATTTGTTTCGGGTACAATGTTTTACAAAAATAAGATTCCTGATATTATTGGCTAAATAAACGATTCAATTATAATTCTTTTAGAAACTAGTTTAATTGTTACGGTCATTCGATATTCAACATTTTTTATCTGTGAACCTGTTGCAAAAGTGAATATGGAAATCGGATTTTGAATGTTGTTCACATTGTTTTTGATTGGCTGTAATTGAGTATGAACGGAGAAGCTCGTTCCAGTCATTTCTCTTAAACCCAAACGCCTTCAGATGTGTATTTCTTTACAATGGCAACAAATAAAATCAGTCTTCCGTACGTCGATAACTTATTTCCCTTTACAAGATAGGACTTGTCTAAGCCATAAGTTATTCCCCTTTACAAGATAGGACTTGTCTTAGCCATAAGTTATTTCCCTTTACAAGATAGGACTTGTCTTAGCCATAAGTTATTTCCCTTTACAAGATAGGACTTGTCTTAGCCATAAGTTATTTCCCTTTACAAGATAGGACTTGTCTTAGCCATAAGTTATTTCCCTTTACAAGATAGAACTTGTCTTAGCCATAAGTTATTTCCCTTTACAAGATAGGACTTGTCTTAGCCATAAGTTATTTCCCTTTACAAGATACTTGTCTTAGCCATACTTGTCTTAGCCATAAGTTATTTCCCTTTACAAGATAGGACTTGTCTTAGCCATAAGTTATTTCCCTTTACAAGATAGGACTTGTCTTAGCCATAAGTTATTCCCCTTTACAAGATAGGACTTGTCTTAGCCATAAGTTATTTCCCTTTACAAGATAGGACTTGTCTTAGCCATAAGTTATTTCCCTTTACAAGATAGGACTTGTCTTAGCCATAAGTTATTTCCCTTTACAAGATAGGACTTGTCTTAGCCATAAGTTATTTCCCTTTACAAGATAGAACTTGTCTTAGCCATAAGTTATTTCCCTTTACAAGATAGGACTTGTCTTAGCCATAAGTTATTTCCCTTTACAAGATAGGACTTGTCTTAGCCATAAGTTATTTCCCTTTACAAGATAGGACTTGTCTTAGCCATAAGTTATTTCCCTTTACAAGATAGAACTTGTCTTAGCCATAAGTTATTTCCCTTTACAAGATAGGACTTGTCTTAGCCATAAGTTATTTCCCTTTACAAGATAGAACTTGTCTTAGCCATAAGTTATTCCCCTTTACAAGATAGGACTTGTCTTAGCCATAAGTTATTTCCCTTTACAAGATAGAACTTGTCTAAGCCATAAGTTATTCCCCTTTACAAGATAGGACTTGTCTTAGCCATAAGTTATTTCCCTTTACAAGATAGGACTTGTCTTAGCCATAAGTTATTTCCCTTTACAAGATAGGACTTGTCTTAGCCATATTATTTCCCTTTACAAGTTATTTCCCTTTACAAGATAGGACTTGTCTTAGCCATAAGTTATTTCCCTTTACAAGATAGAACTTGTCTTAGCCATAAGTTATTTCCCTTTACAAGATAGGACTTGTCTTAGCCATAAGTTATTTCCCTTTACAAGATAGAACTTGTCTTAGCCATAAGTTATTCCCCTTTACAAGATAGAACTTGTCTAAGCCATAAGTTATTCCCCTTTACAAGATAGGACTTGTCTTAGCCATAAGTTATTTCCCTTTACAAGATAGGACTTGTCTTAGCCATAAGTTATTTCCCTTTACAAGATAGGACTTGTCTTAGCCATAAGTTATTCCCCTTTACAAGATAGGACTTGTCTTAGCCATAAGTTATTCCCCTTTACAAGATAGAACTTGTCTAAGCCATAAGTTATTCCCCTTTACAAGATAGGACTTGTCTTAGCCATAAGTTATTCCCCTTTACAAGATAGAACTTGTCTAAGCCATAAGTTATTCCCCTTTACAAGATAGGACTTGTCTTAGCCTACCCCACCTTTATCATATTTGGTTTGCTGGCAATGTTTAGTGTGGATGACTGACATTTTGGCTCCAGAACAGCTTGTTCCCGGACTGATCTCCTCTTGCACGCACGCACGAGCATGCGCACACACGCACGCACACACACACACACACGCGCGCACACACACACGCACACACTCTCTCCATGTTTATTATTTAGCTGATTTGATGTTCAAAGTTGTGAACAGATTTTGATGACAGTTCGTAAACATCGAATAATTTTATGTGATTATTTCAGAAATCCCCATTCAAGTTTTGAGTTGAACTTTAATACAATGCACATATTGTAATAAAATGGTTTTGCGATTTTGCTCGTGGCATTGATTGTTCTTCAGAGCACAATGTGCAGAGAATGCAGTTTATCTGTGACCTCTTTTAGCCATTCATAATGTGCGTTTGTCTGAAAACTTTAACCCATTTTTGCAGACTATACCCAAGTTCAACTTTTGTGTTAAGATAGACAGGGGGAGACTAGTGTATGCATCTCTGTCCATCTCGTTTCGAGGGGCATTTTGTCAGAATATAAGACTGCTATCAGCATTTAGAGGCAGCATTGTCTGGCATGTACCCTCCATTTATTGTATTGCCGACTGTACCTCAAGTCCCATCTCCGTGGGGAGACAGACCGGGAGAGGCTGTTGCTGTGTCTGTCTCTCTGTCTAATGTGTTGCAGACTGTACCTCAAGTCCCATCTCCGTGGGGAGACAGACCGGGAGAGGCTGTTGCTGTGTCTGTCTCATCTGTGCTAATGTGTTGCAGACTGTACCTCAAGTCCCATCTCCGTGGGGAGACAGACCGGGAGAGGCTGTTGCTGTGTCTGTCTCTCTGTCTAATGTGTTGCAGACTGTACCTCAAGTCCCATCTCCGTGGGGAGACAGACCGGGAGAGGCTGTTGCTGTGTCTGTCTCTCTGTCTAATGTGTTGCAGACTGTACCTCAAGTCCCATCTCCGTGGGGAGACAGACCGGGAGAGGCTGTTGCTGTGTCTGTCTCTCTGTCTAATGTGTTGCAGACTGTACCTCAAGTCCCATCTCCGTGGGGAGACAGACCGGGAAGGCTGTTGCTGTGTCTGTCTCTCTGTCTAATGTGTTGCAGACTGTACCTCAAGTCCCATCTCCGTGGGGAGACAGACCGGGAGAGGCTGTTGCTGTGTCTGTCTCATCTGTGCTAATGTGTTGCAGGCTGTACCATGTCTGTCTAATCTGTGCTAATGTGTTGCAGGCTGTACCATGTCTGTCTAATCTGTGCTAATGTGTTGCAGGCTGTACCATGTCTGTCTAATCTGTGCTAATGTGTTGCAGGCTGTACCATGTCTGTCTAATCTGTGCTAATGTGTTGCAGGCTGTACCATGTCTGTCTAATCTGTGCTAATGTGTTGCAGGCTGTACCATGTCTGTCTAATCTGTGCTAATGTGTTGCAGGCTGTACCATCTGTCTGTCTAATCTGTGCTAATGTGTTGCAGGCTGTACCATGTCTGTCTAATCTGTGCTAATGTGTTGCAGGCTGTACCATGTCTGTCTAATCTGTGCTAATGTGTTGCAGGCTGTACCATCTGTCTAATCTGTGCTAATGTGTTGCAGGCTGTACCATGTCTGTCTAATCTGTGCTAATGTGTTGCAGGCTGTACCATGTCTGTCTAATCTGTGCTAATGTGTTGCAGGCTGTACCATGTCTGTCTAATCTGTGCTAATGTGTTGCAGGCTGTACCATGTCTGTCTAATCTGTGCTAATGTGTTGCAGGCTGTACCATGTCTGTCTAATCTGTGCTAATGTGTTGCAGGCTGTACCATGTCTGTCTCTCTGTCTCATCTGTGCTAATGTGTTGCAGGCTGTACCATGTCTGTCTAATCTGTGCTAATGTGTTGCAGGCTGTACCATGTCTGTCTAATCTGTGCTAATGTGTTGCAGGCTGTACCATGTCTGTCTGTGCTAATGTGTTGCAGGCTGTACCATGTCTGTCTATCTGTGCTAATGTGTTGCAGGCTGTACCATGTCTGTCTAATCTGTGCTAATGTGTTGCAGGCTGTACCATGTCTGTCTAATCTGTGCTAATGTGTTGCAGGCTGTACCATGTCTGTCTAATCTGTGCTAATGTGTTGCAGGCTGTACCATCTGTCTAATCTGTGCTAATGTGTTGCAGGCTGTACCATGTCTGTCTAATCTGTGCTAATGTGTTGCAGGCTGTACCATGTCTGTCTAATCTGTGCTAATGTGTTGCAGGCTGTACCATCTGTCTAATCTGTGCTAATGTGTTGCAGGCTGTACCATGTCCATGTCTGTCTCTCTGTCTATTCTGTGCTCTGTGCTAATGTGTTGCAGGCTGTACCATGTCTGTCTCTGTACCCTGTCTGTCTATTCTGTGCTAATGTGTTGCAGGCTGTACCCTGTCTGTCTCTCTGTCTCTGTGCTAATGTGTTGCAGGCTGTACCCTGTCTGTCTAATGTGTTGCAGGCTGTACCCTGTCTGTCTCATCTGTGCTAATGTGTTGCAGGCTGTACCATGTCTGTCTCATCTGTGCTAATGTGTTGCAGGCTGTACCCTGTCTGTCTCTTCTGTGCTAATGTGTTGCAGGCTGTACCATGTCTGTCTCTCTGTCTCATCTGTGCTAATGTGTTGCAGGCTGTACCCTGTCTGTCTCATCTGTGCTAATGTGTTGCAGGCTGTACCATGTCTGTCTCATCTGTGCTAATGTGTTGCAGGCTGTACCCTGTCTGTCTCATCTGTGCTAATGTGTTGCAGGCTGTACCCTGTCTGTCTAATCTGTGCTAATGTGTTGCAGGCTGTGCCATGTCTGTCTCTCTGTCTAATCTGTGCTAATGTGTTGCAGGCTGTACCCTGTCTGTCTCATCTGTGCTAATGTGTTGCAGGCTGTGCCATGTCTGTCTCTCTGTCTAATCTGTGCTAATGTGTTGCAGGCTGTACCCTGTCTGTCTCATCTGTGCTAATGTGTTGCAGGCTGTACCATGTCTGTCTCTCTGTCTATTCTGTGCTAATGTGTTGCAGACTGTACCTCAAGTCCCACCTCCGTGGGGAGACAGACAGGGAGAGGCTGTTGCTGGCCTACCAGGTGAACGAGGAAACGGTGCAGGGAAGGTTTCCCCTCAACAGAGATCTGGCTCTGGAGCTGGCTTCACTGATGACGCAGGTAAATCGTCATCATCGTCGTCGTCATCGTGGTGGTGGTTGTAGTAGTAGTAGTGCAAGATGTAGAAGTAGACGTTGTTGTTGACTGTTATCACTGTACTTGCTGCTCGCGTTATTCTCCTGCCTTTTTTCAAGAACGTCAAGATTTTCTTCAGCCGAAGACGGACATGCTGGGTCTAAACGCAGCGTTTCTTAGGCGCATAGCGCATCTGCGCTCATATGACAGAAAACTGAGCGATCAAAGAAGTTATGTGATTGATTTTAAATGGTCAGTTTGTCATTAACCTCATGATTTATTATAGTTTTTCTGAATCATTTTATTGTTGACGTGTTTCCTTGGTTACGTCTTCACCATTGCTTTTTTATTAAATACTGTTTTTGTGCGTGTTGATGTTTTTAAAAAAAGTATTCGTCAAATAGTTTAAAATGTTAACTTTTTTTTAAGTCATGGCAAGATGTTGAAATGTTTTTGTTCGGTTTGTTTAATGACAAATGTACTGTGTGTCATTTTGTCAAATACTGGTGATATTATCATTATGTCTTTGTGTTGGCTGATGTCAATCATAGTGTCTGTTTGTTAAACTGGTTATATTGCGTTCTTATGCCGATGTTGTCACTGTCATATCTTCGTTATATTGTGTTCTTATGCCGATGTTGTCACTGTCATATGTTCGTTATATTGTGTTCTTATGCCGATGTTGTCACTGTCATATCTTCGTTATATTGTGTTCTTATGCCGATGTTGTCACTGTCATATCTTCGTTATATTGTGTTCTTATGCCGATGTTGTCACTGTCATATCTTCGTTATATTGCGTTCTTATGCCGATGTTGTCACTGTCATATCTTCGTTCTATTGTACACATTGAATTTGGTATAAGAGTCAGCACACCACACACTAGGTCACAAACAAACCCAGACACCATTGTACCAGACAGAATAAAAACATAAACGCTAACAATGCAGGCACATGTACATTTCTAATGAAAACACACACACGTGGAATGCAGTGAAGGAGAAACTTCGGAAGATGGTGAGTATTGGGGATAGGAGGGGTGGGGTGGGGAGGAGGGGGTAGCATTTTTGTTTGTTTGTTGCGGGGTGGGGTAGAGGGCAGTTAGGGGAGGGGTAGTGGAGGTCGCGAGATTGGTAAGGTAGGGGGAGGATGGGGGACTAAGTCCCCGTGCTGGGGAGCTGTGCGCAGCCTACCACCCCCCACACCCCCTGCCCCCTTTCACTCCCTGCCCCTCACCTAGGGCAGACGGCTGGTAGGTAGGCAGGCAGAGGGGGGTTGCTTTGCTTTGGGGTTGTTGGTGTTTTGTTTTGTTAGGTTTGGAAGGGGGTGGAGACTACCCCTCTCTCATGTAGAATAGGTAGAAGGTAGGTTAGGTTAGGTTAGATAGATTGGTAGATAGGTAGGTAGAGGATGTTTTGCTTTGTTTGGGGTCGTTTTTGTTTTGTTAGGTTTGGAGGGGGGCTTGAGTTGAGCGCAACTCATGGTACGATTAAAGGACTGCCCCCCTCTTTATAGCACAGAGTAGCTAGAGGTAGGTTGGTAGGCAGGTAGGTCAACTTGATAGGTAGGTAGGTAAACAATGTATCACCCCTACAGTCGGTAAAATAATGTACTTTTAAGTAATGGAACATTTTGGTAAGTTGATAGGTTGGTTACTTGATAGGTAGGTCGGTAGGAAAGGTTGGTTGGTTGGTTGGTAGGTAAACAATGTATCACCCCTACAATCGGTAAAATATAATACGTTTAACTAATGGAACATTCTATGTTATAGATAAGAGTAATTAATGTCAGACCTTAAATATGTTGTAGATAGGAGTAATGTCAGACCATAGGTACAGTGGAACCTCCCTTATAAGACCTCCCATTATGACTCCCTCCCGTATAAGACCTACTTCTCCGAGACTTGCCCTTCTTTATAAGTAATAAAATTACCTCCCTTATTCATATTCTTATTCTTCTGCGTTCCTAGGCCATATGGCCATAATGGGTAAGGTACGTATGTGTCTGGTTTTCAGTTTTCACTGGTCTCCCCGCTGCGTACAGCCGATACATTCCGATTTTGGAGGAGCTCGAAGGAGAAAAATTATTTGGAAGATTTGTTTTGAAAAAAGGCAGGAGAATGGGCCAATAAGTCAGAAAGATAGTAGATGATAGAAAGCAAAGGGAAAAGGCAGAGTCAAAGAGAGTGGCAGATTAAAGGAAGCTGCAAGCACAGAACTTCCAGAAGGTGGGGGAACTATTTTTACAAAAGAGCCCCGGTACCCCCACGGGGAGCCTCCCTTGTAAGACCCCTCCCTTATAAGACCTCATTTCGGATGATTTTTGAAGGTCTTTTAAGGGAGGTTCCACTATAGTAATGTCAGATCCTGGGTTGTAGATAGGAGTAATGTGAGACCTTGGGTTGTAGATAGGAGTAATGTGAGACCTTGGGTTGTAGATAGGAGTAATGTCAGACCTTGGGTTGTAGATAGGAGTAATGTGAGACCTTGGGTTGTAGATAGGAGTAATGTCAGACCTTGGGTTGTAGATAGGAGTAATGTGAGACCTTGGGTTGTAGATAGGAGTAATGTCAGACCTTGGGTTGTAGATAGGAGTAATGTCAGACCTTGGGTTGTAGATAGGAGTAATGTGAGACCTTGGGTTGTAGATAGGAGTAATGTCAGACCTTGGGTTGTAGATAGGAGTAATGTCAGACCTTGGGTTGTAGATAGGAGTAATGTCAGACCTTGGGTTGTAGATAGGAGTAATGTCAGACCTTGGGTTGTAGATAGGAGTAATGTCAGACCTTGGGTTGTAGATAGGAGTAATGTCAGACCTTGGGTTGTAGATAGGAGTAATGTCAGACCTTGGGTTGTAGATAGGAGTAATGTGAGACCTTGGGTTGTAGATAGGAGTAATGTCAGACCTTGGGTTGTAGATAGGAGTAATGTCAGACCTTGGGTTGTAGATAGGAGTAATGTCAGACCTTGGGTTGTAGATAGGAGTAATGTCAGACATTGGGTTGTAGATAGGAGTAATGTCAGACCTTGGGTTGTAGATAGGAGTAATGTCAGACCTTGGGTTGTAGATAGGAGTAATGTCAGACCTTGGGTTGTAGATAGGAGTAATGTCAGACCTTGGGTTGTAGATAGGAGTAATGTCAGACCTTGGGTTGTAGATAGGAGTAATGTCAGACCTTGGGTTGTAGATAGGAGTAATGTCAGACCTTGGGTTGTAGATAGGAGTAATGTCAGACCTTGGGTTGTAGATAGGAGTAATGTCAGACCTTGGGTTGTAGATAGGAGTAATGTCAGACCTTGGGTTGTAGATAGGAGTAATGTCAGACCTTGGGTTGTAGATAGGAGTAATGTCAGACCTTGGGTTGTAGATAGGAGTAATGTCAGACCTTGGGTTGTAGATAGGAGTAATGTCAGACCTTGGGTTGTAGATAGGAGTAATGTCAGACCTTGGGTTGTAGATAGGAGTAATGTCAGACCTTGGGTTGTAGATAGGAGTAATGTCAGACCTTGGGTTGTAGATAGGAGTAATGTCAGACCTTGGGTTGTAGATAGGAGTAATGTCAGACCTTGGGTTGTAGATAGGAGTAATGTCAGACCTTGGGTTGTAGATAGGAGTAATGTCAGACCTTGGGTTGTAGATAGGAGTAATGTCAGACCTTGGGTTGTAGATAGGAGTAATGTCAGACCTTGGGTTGTAGATAGGAGTAATGTCAGACCTTGGGTTGTAGATAGGAGTAATGTCAGACCTTGGGTTGTAGATAGGAGTAATGTCAGACCTTGGGTTGTAGATAGGAGTAATGTGAGACCTTGGGTTGTAGATAGGAGTAATGTGAGACCTTGGGTTGTAGATAGGAGTAATGTCAGACCTTGGGTTGTAGATAGGAGTAATGTCAGACCTTGGGTTGTAGATAGGAGTAATGTCAGACCTTGGGTTGTAGATAGGAGTAATGTCAGACCTTGGGTTGTAGATAGGAGTAATGTCAGACCTTGGGTTGTAGATAGGAGTAATGTCAGACCTTGGGTTGTAGATAGGAGTAATGTCAGACCTTGGGTTGTAGATAGGAGTAATGTGAGACCTTGGGTTGTAGATAGGAGTAATGTCAGACCTTGGGTTGTAGATAGGAGTAATGTCAGACCTTGGGTTGTAGATAGGAGTAATGTCAGACCTTGGGTTGTAGATAGGAGTAATGTCAGACCTTGGGTTGTAGATAGGAGTAATGTCAGACCTTGGGTTGTAGATAGGAGTAATGTCAGACCTTGGGTTGTAGATAGGAGTAATGTCAGACCTTGGGTTGTAGATAGGAGTAATGTCAGACCTTGGGTTGTAGATAGGAGTAATGTCAGACCTTGGGTTGTAGATAGGAGTAATGTCAGACCTTGGGTTGTAGATAGGAGTAATGTCAGACCTTGGGTTGTAGATAGGAGTAATGTCAGACCTTGGGTTGTAGATAGGAGTAATGTCAGACCTTGGGTTGTAGATAGGAGTAATGTCAGACCTTGGGTTGTAGATAGGAGTAATGTCAGACCTTGGGTTGTAGATAGGAGTAATGTCAGACCTTGGGTTGTAGATAGGAGTAATGTCAGACCTTGGGTTGTAGATAGGAGTAATGTCAGACCTTGGGTTGTAGATAGGAGTAATGTCAGACCTTGGGTTGTAGATAGGAGTAATGTCAGACCTTGGGTTGTAGATAGGAGTAATGTCAGACCTTGGGTTGTAGATAGGAGTAATGTCAGACCTTGGGTTGTAGATAGGAGTAATGTCAGACCTTGGGTTGTAGATAGGAGTAATGTCAGACCTTGGGTTGTAGATAGGAGTAATGTCAGACCTTGGGTTGTAGATAGGAGTAATGTCAGACCTTGGGTTGTAGATAGGAGTAATGTCAGACCTTGGGTTGTAGATAGGAGTAATGTCAGACCTTGGGTTGTAGATAGGAGTAATGTCAGACCTTGGGTTGTAGATAGGAGTAATGTCAGACCTTGGGTTGTAGATAGGAGTAATGTCAGACCTTGGGTTGTAGATAGGAGTAATGTCAGACCTTGGGTTGTAGATAGGAGTAATGTCAGACCTTGGGTTGTAGATATAGGACCTTGTAATGTGTCAGACCTTGGGTTGTAGATAGGAGTAATGTCAGACCTTGGGTTGTAGATAGGAGTAATGTCAGACCTTGGGTTGTAGATAGGAGTAATGTCAGACCTTGGGTTGTAGATAGGAGTAATGTCAGACCTTGGGTTGTAGATAGGAGTAATGTCAGACCTTGGGTTGTAGATAGGAGTAATGTCAGACCTTGGGTTGTAGATAGGAGTAATGTTGAGACCTTGGGTTGTAGATGAGTACATGTCAGACCTTGGGTTGTAGGAGTAATGTCTGACCTTTGATAAATATATATTAGTAATGTCAGACTTTGGGGTTTAGGTGGCTAGACAGTCTTGTAGGAGTAATGTCATTATGAAACTAGAAAGTGGGTTGTAGATAGGAGTAATGTCAGACATTGGGTTGTAGATAGGAGTAATGTCAGACACTGGGTTGTAGATAGGAGTAATGTCAGACTTGGGTTGTAGATAGGAGTAATGTCAGAAATTGGGTTGTATAGGAGTAATGTCAACCTTGGGTTGTAAAGATTGCCTCTCGTCAGGGTAGATGTCAGACCTTGGGTTGTACTTTCAAATTCATAGGAGTAATGTGACCTTGGGTTCCACTCGTAGATAGGAGTAATGTGAGACCTTGGGTTGTAATAGGAGTTTTAAAAATAAAAAGATAGCGAATTCATTGAGACATTGGGTTGAAAATATAGAACTAATTATGTCTGACCTTATTGTATAGGAGTAATGCAGGTGCCATGGGTTGTAGTCGTGACGGTTGTTGGCTTTCCTAATCGCAGACCTTGGGTGGGTGGAGGCGCTAGGAAGATCGGCGACTTTGTGGTTGTAGAGGAGTAGGAGAAGAATTCAGACCATGAAGTCTGTACCTGAAAAGAAGTAATCACCAGGTTTAAGGGTTGTAGATAGGAGTAATAAAAACAGGCCCTATAAGAGAAACAGGACTGTAAAGGGGCAGCTACACTGCAGACGATTCGGTTGTAGATAGGAGTAATCCGATTTTGTAGACATTTATGAGATAGGAGTTGTCGCGTTGGAATTCTACTTGAGTTATGTTCAGGAGTAATGTAGACCTTGGGTTGTACATAGGAGTCCAATGTCTGTGGGCCCATTGAGTACATTTCAGTCGATTCGTGCATCGAGTAGTGAACATCTGGTGAAACCCTACTCTGATCCAATGTAATGTGGGACCCATTGAGGATCACATTTCAGTCGATTCGTGCATCGAGTAGTGAACATCTGGTGAAACCCTACTCTGATCCAATGTCTGTGGGCCCATTGAGGATCACATTTCAGTCGATTCGTGCATCGAGTAGTGAACATCTGGTGAAACCCTACTCTGATCCAATGTCTGTGGGCCCATTGAGGATCACATTTCAGTCGATTCGTGTATCAGGGTTGTACATAGGAGTAACCTTGGGTTGTAGATAGGAGTAATGTCAGACCTGTAATGTGAGACCTTGGGTTGTACAGACCTAGACCTTGGGTTGTACATCTGAGTGAAACCCTACTCTGATCCAGGATGTCGAGACCTGTGGGCCCATTACATAGAGTATCACATTTCAGTCGATTCGTGCATCGAGTAGTGAACATCTTTGAATTCCAATTTTATTGAGTATAAAATCCAGAGAAATCAAGGCAACTATGTTTTGTTGGTTCTGAATTTGATAAATATATATTAGTTTTATCACTTTGGGGTTTAAGTGGCTAGACAGTCTTGTGGATAAAGTTCAAGTATTATGAAACTAGAAAGTTAACAGGTGAAACTAGAGTTTTCAGGTTCGAACCCCAGAAGGGGCACTTTTTTTCACTACTGAAAAAAGGCAGTTTAGTTTAGAAGTTCTGATTTCTAGTTTTTCTTTGAATATTTTAATAAATTTTACATTTTCAAACGGAAAAGATTGCCTCTCGTCAGGGTAGAACCCTGTATTACTGGACTTTCAAATTCAAGAATATGACGCTTTATCCACTCGGCTACTAGGACTCCATACTCCTAAGCGTAAAAACTAAAATATATCTTTTAAAATTCAATTTTTAAAAATAAAAAGAAAGCGAATTCATTGATGCATTGGAGTGAAAATATAGAACTAAATTATGTCTGCACTTATTGATCGAGAAATGCACGGTGCCATGTTGGTCGTGACGGTTGTTGGCTTTCCTGTATCGCCGTATCCCAGGGCTGGGTGGATCGGCAATGTTCTGTGGGCCCATTGAGGCGAAGACATTTCAGTCGATTCGTGCATCGAGTAGTGAACATCTGGTGAAACCCTACTCTGATCCAATGTCGAAATCACCATTGAGGATCAAGCATCGATTCGTGATCGAGTAGTGAACATCTGGTGAAACCCTACTCTGATCCAACAGGACTGTAAAGGGGCAGCTACACTGCACACGATTCGATTCATTGAGGATCGATCCGATTTTAACATTTATGAGGCAGGATTCGTGCATCGACTAGTGAACATCTGTTTGTAGTCCCCCGTACACGAATCTGATCCAATGTCTGTGGGCCCATTGAGGATCACATTTCAGTCGATTCGTGCATCGAGTAGTGAACATCTGGTGAAACCCTACTCTGATCCAATGTCTGTGGGCCCATTGAGGATCACATTTCAGTCGATTCGTGCATCGAGTAGTGAACATCTGGTGAAACCCTACTCTGATCCAATGTCTGTGGGCCCATTGAGGATCACATTTCAGTCGATTCGTGCATCGAGTAGTGAACATCTGGTGAAACCCTACTCTGATCCAATGTCTGTGGGCCCATTGAGGATCACATTTCAGTCGATTCGTGTATCGAGTAGTGAACATCTGGTGAAACCCTACTCTGATCCAATGTCTGTGGGCCCATTGAGGATCACATTTCAGTCGATTCGTGTATCGAGTAGTGAACATCTGGTGAAACCCTACTCTGATCCAATGTCTGTGGGCCCATTGAGGATCACATTTCAGTCGATTCGTGTATCGAGTAGTGAACATCTGGTGAAACCCTACTCTGATCCAATGTCTGTGGGCCCATTGAGGATCACATTTCAGTCGATTCGTGCATCGAGTAGTGAACATCTGGTGAAACCCTACTCTGATCCAATGTCTGTGGGCCCATTGAGGATCACATTTCAGTCGATTCGTGTATCGAGTAGTGAACATCTGGTGAAACCCTACTCTGATCCAATGTCTGTGGGCCCATTGAGGATCACATTTCAGTCGATTCGTGTATCGAGTAGTGAACATCTGGTGAAACCCTACTCTGATCCAATGTATGTGGGCCCATTGAGGATCACATTTCAGTCGATTCGTGTATCGAGTAGTCAACTAAAATAGGATTATTTTTTTAGACGGACATTATTTCACGTGAATCTCGATTCACAATCTGAACGGATCGTATTGGGGTCGGATCGTATGCAGTGTGGCTGGCCCATAACAGTGGGAGTTTTTGTGTCTTTGAACAATTGAAATATAATTATGAAATCAGTATGTTCAGGAATGTTTGATGACAATTGTGAAGATAAGCGAGAGTCGAGCAGGTGTGGTTGTGCGATTCTGTCTTGGAGTGTTTACCCCCAAGTGTCAAACAGCATTTAGAGCCTTCGGTTGTAATTTATGTCTAAAATCACTATTGATGTGAAAAGACGTTGAATTAAAGATTCATTCATTCATTCATTCAGTTACTTGTCAGAAGTGTTTTTGTTATATCAAAGCGCGCGCATACACACACTCGCACGCACGCACGCACACTCGCACGCACGCACGCTCGCACACACACTCGCACGCACGCACACTCCCAAGCACACTCGCGCACACACACACGCACGTGCGCTTCACGCATAGGAGTCAGCTGCTATTGTGGATTAAGTCCCTTGTTTTTGGGTGGGTCGATGTGACCCACATAGGCCTACAGACTTTCCTCATTAGATACGATCGAGGCTGCTCTTTAAAGTAATGTCTCGGTTTCGTGCATGAGGAAATTTGTAAGGGAGCCACACTTGGTCAAAATAAGATTTCTTACCAGCTATAAAAGGGAAAACACGTGAAAACCGTGATTTTGACGCGTGACGTACTGGGTCTTTAAAGACCCACCAGATCCATGAGTGCAAAGCACGGGTTTCACCGCGTTTCCCTCCCTCTCTGGTAAGAAATCTTATATTGACCGGGTCTGACTCCCATACAAACTCCCCCATACATACAAACGAGACATCGCCTTAGAGAGCAGCCTCGATCGTGTATGGGGGAACTTGTATGTGGGTCACACCTACCCAGACGTCCGTGAGTTCAGAGTCACACCATGTCCTGTTGCTTCCAGCCCTGCTGACCACTATGCCATCTCAGGGCTGTCACCACGTTAACGTCTCATCATTTGATAGTAGAAAACGAATACAGTAAAAGAACTTCCAAGTCTGGAGTGGGTGGGTGGATGGATTCATCATAACCATAGTATTGACTTTATTTGTAATAAACGTTCATAAGAATATTTATTCACTTATTTCATTATTTTTGAAATAGGAGAAATGGTACAGATGCACCCACACACAAAAACTAAAAGGGAAGATGGCCAAGCTATGCAAAGGAAGCATCCCACCAAAGGCGGCTGTGTAGTGCTTCAAAGAGCATTAATCAACACCATTATCTACACAGATGTAAGGAACACACCTCACCACAGCGCTGATCAAGACTACAATTATTGGAAGACAAAGATGTACAAGTTGTTGAAAAGAGTCCAGGAATATGGGGGAAAGGAGCCATATGCGTTAACCAAGATGTCCCACTAAACGGTTTTGAACATGCGACTCCTAGTGCGTCTAGACGAAAGTGTTGATGGCCTAAGTTGATATCAAAATTATATATTTCTATGCTATTTTCTACCCACTTATTTCGTGTAATATGTTGTGGTTGTTTTCAGGCCTCCTAGGTGGCTCT
The DNA here is from genome assembly GCA_017654935.2 of Phymorhynchus buccinoides. Classification (NCBI taxonomy): domain Eukaryota; kingdom Metazoa; phylum Mollusca; class Gastropoda; order Neogastropoda; family Raphitomidae; genus Phymorhynchus; species Phymorhynchus buccinoides. The sequence goes on from CM065688.1 coordinate 972,842, forward strand.
AGGACACTCTTTGGCAGTGATGTGTGCAATTGCACCCCCCCCCCCCCCCCCTTTTCTTAAGCACACACTCTCTCGCCGTTTTCTCTTTCGTCATAGTATCCTCTCCACGAACAAAAGTGGGAGTTGTCACCCATGTGAGCATCCCTCAACGTCACAACAGTTCCTGTTTCACTTGGGAAAAGAAATGGAACATTGAAAAGTGCCACCGCTCGTCTTTCTAACGCACACACGCTGCGCACACAGATCATGCGCATATACTTACATGCATAATTCCCAGTAAGCGTAGTTGCCGCATTTCTGAATGTGTGTGAGTGCGTGTTTGTGTGTACGTGAGTGTGTACATATGTCTGTCCGTCTACGCTTCAATTAAAGGTGTGTGTATTGAGCGAGGCAAAATTATAACATGTATTTTCTACACTTTATCGTTTTGTCCAATTATTACACTGCTCACAACCTAGAGAATAGGATTAAGAATAACATTATAGCCCTTCAACAACTACGGCCAGGTCAGGGCTGTCACCACGTTAAATCGTGCCACGTAGTAAACTAGAGAATAACCGAGTTGTCAAGGGCACACAGAAAGAATTTACTCTCTCTCGCTCTCCTCTCGAGTTTTTAAAACTTATTTTTGCAATGCTTCTTTCTCTAACACCCCCCTCCCTCATTTGTAATTATGGCCACAGATCAATGTAAAAAAACCCATGTTCAATGTTCTCTGTGTGTTGCAGGTGCAGTATGGAGACATAAGGTCAACCGACTCATCTCCCCTCCACCACCCAGCCCCCACCTCTACATCTCCTCCCTCCTCCCAAGGTGCTGCTGCAGCAACCCAGCACCCTCATGCTGCTCCTCCTCCACAACAGCACCATAATCAACAGCAGCAAGTGCTGGAGGCCGCCTTACATCGGTTCTACCCTGCCAAGTTTCTGGACACAGATGCTGAGGGACACAGGTGGGTGAAACGCAACACGGGTGACAAACACCCGTATATGATATAGACGTGGGTACCACACCCCTGTGTCTGACGAAGATTAAGATTAAAATTATAGCCCCGTCGACAACAAAGGCCATGTCAGGGCTGTCACCACGTTAAATGTGTCTGGCGAAGGTCTATGAGCAGACAGCTGGCTGTTCTCTTCCTTGTGGTCATCATACTCTGGTAAGGTACAATTCTTCTCCATGTGCTTGGAATCTTTCCATGACAGAAACAAATGCACATGTAGAAGAGCAGGCTGGCATGCGCGCACAACATAAGCACCCAAACGCACTCAGCCTAGCTGGTAAAAACTTTGCGTATTTCAAGAATCGCCGATTGATGGGATTTTATGAGCCTCGTTTAATTTCCCTTTTAAAGACCCACCACGTCACGTGTCCAAATGATGGTTTTCACGCGTTTTCCCTCTTATAGCTGGTAAGAAATCTTCCCAACATAAGAGGGAATGTGACACGTGATGTGGGGGGTCTTTAAGGGGGGGGTTTGTACAAGATGTAAGTCGACCCGTAATATTTCTTTCAGATGCCCTTTCATCTCGTATCTCCTTAAAAGTAAACACATCGGCATACAGCATGTGATGGTCAATCCACAGCAACAGAGAGTGATGGGGGGACAGAAGGAAAAGGGGAGGGAGAGAAGGGAGGAGATGACCTAAGACCCGAGGAAAACACTGCAGTAGCAAGGATTGCGAATCCCTAATTCCAATGGTGACCTCATAGTTAGCACTATGTGTGTGTGTGTGGGGGGGTGTAAAGTGCGTGTGTGTGTATTAGTGTGTGTGCGTGTATGTATATGTGTGTGTCTTGTGTGTGTGTTTGATATGTGTGGTGTGTGTGTGTTTGATATGTGTGTGGGGTGAGCGTTTTTTCTCTGTCCATTATTTCCTCTTCTTCCTTCCCAACCCCCCCCCCCCCTCTTTTCTTGTTTCCCTTTTCCTCTCCCCTCCTCTCTCCTTTTCCCTCCCTTGAACATTGTTTTTTCTTGCTAGAGGCGTGCAAATGTGTGTATGTGATTTTGAGAGGTGAGTGGTTTTAAAGAATATTTCAACGGTAATGCATCAACCCGTTTTTTACTTGTCAGTCCATGGTTTGTACTCGTAAAAGAAAATAAATTCGAAATATTGTACGGACGAGGAGGGAGGGGTCAGGAAGAACAGGGACAGACCAGGGCTGTGCAGTCCACAGACAAACTCCGGTAGCAGACACCACCCATCGCTCATCCTCTGAGGAGGAGGGAGGGGTCAGGAAGAACAGGGACAGACCAGGGCTGTGCAGTCCACAGACAAACTCCGGTAGCAGACACCACCCATCGCTCATCCTCTGAGGAGGAGGGAGGGGTCAGGAAGAACAGGGACAGACCAGGGCTGTGCAGTCCACAGACAAACTCCGGTAGCAGACACCACCCATCGCTCATCCTCTGAGGAGGAGGGAGGGGTCAGGAAGAACAGGGACAGACCAGGGCTGTGCAGTCCACAGACAAACTCCGGTAGCAGACACCACCCATCGCTCATCCTCTGAGAAGGAGGGAGGGGTCAGGAAGAACAGGGACAGACCAGGGCTGTGCAGTCCACAGACAAACTCCGGTAGCAGACACCACCCATCGCTCATCCTCTGAGGAGGAGGGAGGGGTCAGGAAGAACAGGGACAGACCAGGGCTGTGCAGTCCACAGACAAACTCCGGTAGCAGACACCACCCATCGCTCATCCTCTGAGAAGGAGGGAGGGGTCAGGAAGAACAGGGACAGACCAGGGCTGTGCAGTCCACAGACAAACTCCGGTAGCAGACACCACCCATCGCTCATCCTCTGAGAAGGAGGGAGGGGTCAGGAAGAACAGGGACAGACCAGGGCTGTGCAGTCCACAGACAAACTCCGGTAGCAGACACCACCCATCGCTCATCCTCTGAGAAGCATCAGAATGACTAGGTTAAGCTTAACTCTTCCAGCGTCATGGGTTGTTTTTTTAACGTTCTTGGTTGTCCGTTGCATCTCAACCGACAAGAGGGAAGCAACTATTTCTTCAAGTGTGCATGCATTGCTTTAGCGGAAAAATCACTCTAAAAATAGACACACAGATGGCAGGGTGCTTGGCAGTGAATGTCTGTATATTTGGTGGGAGCGTAGAGTGATGTACTGGGCGAACATACTCGCCCATGGTGCTGGAAGAAAGAGTTAATATTGAAATTAAAATGATAGTCACTAAGGCCAGAATGACGAGGTCATGTGGCCATCAAGGAGTCATGTTGTTCAGTCCTGTCGACATTTAAAGCCATGTCAGGGCTGTCACCACGTTAAACTCTGACCACGGGATGTTAACTCCGTTATGACCACATACGGCACTATGAACACTGTACATGCACATAGTGTATGCGTAGATTGTGCGAGGGTGTACCTGGCTAACTTTAACCCTAACTATAACTGTTTCAGACGTCTGACTGAAGGTCTGTGTGACCGGTGGAGGTCTCTCCGTGGTCGCAGTCCTGCAGACTGTGTCAGGGTGTACCTGGCTGTGGCCAGAAAATGGACATATTGCGGGGCGTCCGTCCACCCTGCCAAGGTAGGGAGGGCTACTGCAGGCTGTGTGCATGCACTATACACATGCACTATACACACAGTCAGACATAGCGTTATACGGCAGGTTCTGTGCATGCACTACACACAATCAGACATAGCGTTATACTGCAGGTTCTGTGCATGCACTATACACACAGTCAGACATAGCGTTATACTGCAGGTTCTGTGCATGCACTATACACAATCAGACATAGCGTTATACTGCAGGTTCTGTGCATGCACTATACACACAGTCAGACATAGCGTTATACTGCAGGTTCTGTGCATGCACTATACACACAGTCAGACATAGCGTTATACTGCAGGTTCTGTGCATGCACTATACACACAGTCAGACATAGCGTTATACTGCAGGTTCTGTGCATGCACTATACACACAGTCAGACATAGCGTTATACTGCAGGTTCTGTGCATGCACTATACACAGTCAGACATAGCGTTATACTGCAGGTTCTGTGCATGCACTATACACACAGTCAGACATAGCGTTATACTGCAGGTTCTGTGCATGCACTATACACAGTCAGACATAGCGTTATACTGCAGGTTCTGTGCATGCACTATATACACAGTCAGATATAGCGTTATACTGCAGGTTCTGTGCATGCACTATACACATGCACTATACACAGTCAGACATAGCGTTATACTGCAGGTTCTGTGCATGCACTATATACACAGTCAGATATAGCGTTATACTGCAGGTTCTGTGCATGCACTATACACAGTCAGACATAGCGTTATACTGCAGGTTCTGTGCATGCACTATACACATGCACTATACACACAGTCAGACATAGCGTTATACTGCAGGTTCTGTGCATGCACTATACACATGCACTATACACACAGTCAGATATAGCGTTATACTGCAGGTTCTGTGCATGCACTATACACACAGTCAAACATAGCGTTATACGGCAGGTTCTGTGCATGCACTATACACAGTCAGACATAGCGTTATACTGCAGGTTCTGTGCATGCACTATACACAGTCAGACATAGCGTTATACTGCAGGTTCTGTGCATGCACTATACACACAGTCAGACATAGCGTTATACTGCAGGTTCTGTGCATGCACTATGCACACAGTCAGATATAGCGTTATACTGCAGGTTCTGTGCATGCACTATACACACAGTCAAACATAGCGTTATACGGCAGGTTCTGTGCATGCACTATACACACAGTCAGACATAGCGTTATACTGCAGGTTCTGTGCATGCACTACACACAGTCAGACATAGCATTATACTGCAGGTTCTGTGCATGCACTATACACACAGTCAGATATAGCGTTATACTGCAGGTTCTGTGCATGCACTATACACACAGTCAGACATAGCGTTATACGGCAGGTTCTGTGCATGCACTATACACACAGTCAGATATAGCGTTATACTGCAGGTTCTGTGCATGCACTATATACACAGTCAGATATAGCGTTATACTGCAGGTTCTGTGCATGCACTATGCACACAGTCAGATATAGCGTTATACTGCAGGTTCTGTGCATGCACTACACACAGTCAGACATAGCATTATACTGCAGGTTCTGTGCATGCACTATACACACAGTCAGACATAGCGTTATACTGCAGGTTCTGTGCATGCACTACACACAGTCAGACATAGCGTTATACTGCAGGTTCTGTGCATGCACTATACACATGCACTATACACAGTCAGACATAGCGTTATACTGCAGGTTCTGTGCATGCACTATACACAGTCAGACATAGCGTTATACGGCAGGTTCTGTGCATGCACTATACACAGTCAGACATAGCGTTATACTGCAGGTTCTGTGCATGCACTATACACACAGTCAGACATAGCGTTATACTGCAGGTTCTGTGCATGCACTATACACACAGTCAGATATAGCGTTATACTGCAGGTTCTGTGCATGCACTATACACACAGTCAGATATAGCGTTATACTGCAAGTTCTGTGCATGCACTATACACACAGTCAGATATAGCGTTATACTGCAGGTTCTGTGCATGCACTATACACAGTCAGACATAGCGTTATACTGCAGGTTCTGTGCATGCACTATACACACAGTCAGACATAGCGTTATACTGCTCCTAATGTACAAGTACAGTGGAACCTCCCTTATAAGACCTCCTATTATAAGACTCCCTCCCACATAAGACCTACTTCTCTGAAACATTGCCCTTATTTGTAAGTATTAACATTACCTCCCTTATAAGACCTCATTTTGGATGATTTTTGAAGGAGGTACCACTGTATTTCTGACGTGCAATCCGTGACTTACTAGCGCTAGTCAAAAGAAGCAAGATCGTAAAAAGAGGACGTGCAAGTCATTGTCAAATCCAATCATGTTGCCACGCCCATCACATAAAGCAACCTGGAAGCCATTGTTTCATTGTGTGAAAATACAATGACGTCATGATGTATGTCCATGTGGTGGTAGAATGAAGATTAACATGAGGTTATCTCCATGTATGAATCATAATTATAATGACATCTTAATGACGCAATACAATGACGTCATGATGGCGTGTATGTCCATGTGGTGGTAGAATGAAGATTAACATGAGGTTATCTCGATGTATGAATCATAATTATAATGACATCTTAATGACGCAATACAATGACGTGTGGCTAGCTGTACAGGTTATAATGACGTAATACAATGACGTCACATTGATTTCAGGTGGTGGGGGAGGGTGATGGGGATGTGTAGCTGGCTGTACAGGTTATAATGACGTCACATTGATGTCCAGTGTAGGGGAGGAGGACCAGCAGGGGTGGCTGGCTGTACCATGAGGACGTCACAATGACGCAATACAATGACGTCACATTGATGTCCAGTGCAGGGGAGGAGGACCAGCTGGCTGTACCATTAATGAGGACGTCACAATGACGCAATACAATGACGTCACATTGATGTCCAGTGCAGGGGAGGAGGACCAGCTGGCTGTACCATTAATGAGGACGTCACAATGACGCAATACAATGACGTCACACTGTGGTTTCAGGTGGTTGTGAGGACCAACCAGTGTGGCTGGCTGTACAATTGATGACGTGTCACATTGATTTCAGGTGGTGGTGGAGGGTGATGAGGATCAACACGTGTGGCTGGCTGTACAATTGATGACGTGTCACATTGATTTCAGGTGGTGGTGGAGGGTGATGAGGATCAACACGTGTGGCTAGCTGTACAATCGATGACGTGTCACATTGATTTCAGGTGGTGGCGGAGGGTGATGGGGACGTGTGGCTGGCTGTACAGGTTATAATGACGTAATACAATGTCACATTGATTTCAGGTGGTGGGGGAGGACAGTGAGGACGTGTGGCTGGCTGTACAGGTTATAATGACGTAATACAATGACGTCACATTGATTTCAGGTGGTGGGGGAGGGTGATGGGGACGTGTGGCTGGCTGTACAGGTTATAATGACGTAATACAATGACGTCACATTGATTTCAGGTGGTGGGGGAGGACAGTGAGGACGTGTGGCTGGCTGTACAGGTTATAATGACGTAATACAATGACGTCACATTGATTTCAGGTGGTGGGGGAGGACAGTGAGGACGTGTGGCTGGCTGTACAGGTTATAATGACGTAATACAGTGACGTCACATTGATTTCAGGTGGTGGGGGAGGACAGTGAGGACGTGTGGCTGGCTGTACAGGTTATAATGACGTAATACAGTGACGTCACATTGATTTCAGGTGGTGGGGGAGGACAGTGAGGACGTGTGGCTGGCTGTACAGGTTATAATGACGTAATACAATGACGTCACATTGATTTCAGGTGGTGGGGGAGGACAGTGAGGACGTGTGGCTGGCTGTACAGGTTATAATGACGTAATACAGTGACGTCACATTGATTTCAGGTGGTGGGGGAGGACAGTGAGGACGTGTGGCTGGCTGTACAGGTTATAATGACGTAATACAGTGACGTCACATTGATTTCAGGTGGTGGGGGAGGACAGTGAGGACGTGTGGCTGGCTGTACAGGTTATAATGACGTAATACAATGACGTCACATTGATTTCAGGTGGTGGGGGAGGACAGTGAGGACGTGTGGCTGGCTGTACAGGTTATAATGACGTAATACAATGACGTCACATTGATTTCAGGTGGTGGGGGAGGACAGTGAGGACGTGTGGCTGGCTGTACAGGTTATAATGACGTAATACAATGTCACATTGATTTCAGGTGGTGGGGGAGGACAGCGAGGACGTGTGGCTGGCTGTACAGGTTATAATGACGTAATACAATGTCACATTGATTTCAGGTGGTGGGGGAGGACAGTGAGGACGTGTGGCTGGCTGTACAGGTTATAATGACGTAATACAATGTCACATTGATTTCAGGTGGTGGGTGAGGACAGTGAGGATCAACACATGTGGCTGGCTGTACAGGAGGACGGGGTATCTGTGTTGGATCACGCCTCCATGGTGAGTGTAGTTCACCCACCTTCTAGAAGCTATGTGCTATCCTCGGTTAACCCACACACATACATAGGCGACACGTATTGATATGGTACATCCTAAGGATAGAGATCTCTATCTCAATGGCAGATAATCAGAAGGCTATAATTCCTTCGACACGGATACGTTAGACTTTGTACTTTTGGCTTAATAATAAATATACTTTTTTCTTCAAAAGGTACGAATGACAAGACGTGTTACATAATTCGTGCCACCTAGTTACTGATATCGTACCAGGGGGTTACAGACCTAATTCAACGGTAAGGTGCACGTGACTTGGCTTTAACAAAAGGTCATTCTTTCATTTAAATATTCCAGTTAGTCTCTGTGACGTCAAAATAAGTCATGTCATTTTCACATCAAAAGTTTGATGTGACATAAAGCAGGCTTCTGAATGCCTTTTGGGGCTGCGCCATTCAAAAGACAGGAGGTACGAATTCCATAACTATGATCCAATTATTTTTGCTTTGAATATTATAATTTACAAAATGGTCAACATTGACCCAAAGACTTTTTAAGTGGCATTTCGAGTTTTAATTTTTGTATTGGTGCATTAAATAAAAAATAAAAAAAGCCTTACCCCAAACAACAACAGATTCTGCCAAAATGAAATTTGGTTAGTCCTTGCACAGAATGTTCCGCTTTGTTGCATTTTGGCTGTGATCAAATACTTTCTTCCCCTGTCCAAACTTCACACAGATATTACCTTACCATAATCCTTTCAGTCATTTACGGATCTGTTTCAGCACCCCATCTCACTGTAGGACTACAAATCCATGACGTCGTTTGGGGGATGGAGAGACAACCTGATGATCGTGGTGACCAATTTCTGTCATAATCCTTTCAGTCATTTACGGATCTATTTCAGTACCCCATCTCACTGTAGGACTACAAATCCATGACGTCGTTTGGGGGATGGAGAGACAACCTGATGATCGTGGTGACCAATTTCTGTCATAATCCTTTCAGTCATTTACGGATCTGTTTCAGCACCCCATCTCACTGTACGACTACAAATCCATGATGACGTTTGGGGGCTGGAAGGACAACCTGATGATCGTGGTGACTCAGTTGTTGGAATCTGCCCCTCACCATTACGAGATCAGAACGGAGAAATTCCTCTTCTCACTTCCAAAGAATAAGGTAATGGAGAGAGAGAGAGAGAGAGAGAGAGAGAGAGAGAGAGAGAGAGAGAGAGAGAGAGAGAGAGGGTGGGGACAGTAGAGGAGAGGGGGCCAGCATGGGTGACAGTGCTCCTGAAATCAGTTGTCATGGGGTGAAAGTAGTTCAGGCGTGCTCCTGAAATCAGGAGTGATAAAGCTGATAGTCTTCAGGATTGGCCATCTTGTCAGGCAGGCGTGCTCCTGAAATCAGGAGTGATAAAGCTGATAGTCTTCAGGATTGGCCATCCTGTCATGGGGTGAAAGTAGTTCAGGCGTGCTCCTGAAATCAGGAGTGATAAAGCTGATAGTCTTCAGGATTGGCCATCTTGTCATCCGGAAGCATGTTCTATAAAAATTAATTTCTGCCAAAATTGATGTTAGATTAAGACATGTTACAGTATTCCTAAAACTTGCACATTTCCTGAATTTTACATGCATTTGTTTCTCAAATTAACTGAAGATTGGAAGTCAGTAAATTTGTGAAATTCTTCATACTGATTTAGAACAAAAATAAAGCATAATCTTGTGAGGAATGCCAGTCATTCCCTCTGTGTCTCCCCGTCGTCTGTCTGGCTCTGCTACTCTCAATAAAGCATAATCTTGTGAGGAATGCCAATCATTCCCTCTGTGTCTCCCCGTCGTCTGTCTGGCTCTGCTACTCTCAATCTCTCTCCATCTCTCTCTCTCTTTCTCTCACAATGCACTGCCCCTCTCTCCCACCTCTTGGCCTATATATCCTACCTATCCACATGCAAAATCGTCTTCATTGTCTTGTGCTCATTATTTACAATTGTAAAGCATTGTGTTCCGTTTAGAGAGTTTCATTTCGCTTTGTGTAAAACAAAATAATTTCGGGTTCGATGTTTATTGTTCTTTAACATTTATTTTTTAATGAAAACTGTCAATCTAAGACTATATTTTCCCCCAACAGATCCATGAAATCACCTTGCTGATCGCCAGCTACATCAACGTCAAGCTGCAACAGCCCTCCCCCGAAGGAGCCCCCAGCGAGTGACCTCCACAATTGACATAAAGTAACCCCCTAGGACGGACAGCTGTCCACAAGAAACTCATTTGGGAGCGACAGCTGCCACGATGTTCTGCAGGACTCGGAACAGGCCCAGCCTCTGGGACTGGAACACCCAGCCTCTGGGACTGGAACACCCAGCCTCTGGGACTGGAACACCCCGCCTCTGGGACTGGAACACCCAGCCTCTGGGACTGGAACACCCAGCCTCTGGGACTGGAACACCCAGCCTCTGGGACTGGAACACCCTGCCAAAGACAACGGTGCAGCAGAACTTTGACTAGTTTTATTTCAGTCACAAAGTGAGAAACACTGCAGGCCAATGCTGGTTTTACACTGTTATTTCACTGACAAACTACACGTGACTGTGTACAACTTTGCACTAGGCCTTACGGTCTGAACGAGGAGTCTTTTGGATGAGACGATAATAAACCGAGGTCCCGTGTGCCCATGCACTTAGCACACGTTAAGCCCAGTGGCATCGAAAAAGTTGTCATTTGGTCAAAATGTACCCCCCTCCCTTTCCTTCCTCATCAGTCACACAAAAATCGCATGCAAAAATATTGGGTGGCGCGTCTCTGGCTGCGACGCGCTCTCCAGGTGGGAGCAACCTGAATTTCACAGACGCCTCTGCGACTATAAAGTACCAAATACCAAATTGTTGTAAAAGACAGGAAGCCCACACAAAACATCAAGAACGTTTTGCGGAAGCAACCCTCTCAGGTTATTTATTTGTTGACTGCTTACAAATATGTCATCTTTAATTACTGTTGATGTGTGCATTGGATAATGAAAGAATAACTGAAGTTTTGACCTGTCCCGTCTGTCTGAAACGAATACCTGATTTTTTTGTATCTGATCTGTCCCGTTTGTGTGAAATGAATAACTGAAATTTGGATCTGTCCCGTTTGAAATGAATAACTTAATTTTTGATCGGTCCTGTTTGTTTAAATCCATAACCGTTTCGCATACATCATGAGTTGTACCCTGGTATTCCATTCATGTCACCATCAATGACTCTAAAATGGCAAAGATGACCACAGAGATTTTACCTCATTGCTGTAGACTTCCTGAAAATAGTACGTTAATGTATGCGAGTTTTCATCATCATAGCTTTCAACAGTTCCTCAGTGTTATATCAATGTGTATTACAATTTCCATGATCATTTCTAAGGAAAGGGAGTATTCTTCTTCAGCCGTGCTGGCTGCACCAACCTCCCCACACTGACGTCACTGTAGTTCACATGAAAACAACATATTTACACACTACATATTTCACTTAAATATTCTTATTTTTAAATGTTCTGTAGCGTTCATTATAATTAAAAAGACATTGGGCCCGGCAAGTCAAAATGTCACAGTGCCACTTTCCAAAGGCTTCGACAAATGGAGCGTGAAAACGCTAGATTACCAACCGCGCAGCAGCATTGTCGGCTCAAATAACCTTGAACTTTGACCAATGACCATTTTCAAACTTGGCCTAAATATTCTAACTACCTATCCGTGTGCCGAATTTGAAGGTCCTAGTTCTTCCGTTCAAACGCTATCGTGTTAGAGTCAGCCATCCAGGAACAAACAGCGGTGAAAACCTTAACCAGCTTTTGTTAAGCGGCTGATCAAACATTTTACAGCACAGGTGGAGGGAGACGTCCAGCTGTGCTGGTGGAGGGAGAGTTGACCGATGTGTGAAACACCAACCACCGCTGCACGATTCTATTCCAGATTAAGATTAAGATTAACACTATAGCCCCGTCCACAACTAAGGCCATGTCAGGGCTGTCACCACGTTAAACCTTACACGTATATTAAACAAGGATGACCAGAGGAACACCAATGATGTTGAATCAAAGTTACATCTGGTGGCATAGGGGCAGGTAGAAATACAGTTGGTATTTTTTGCTCTTTCCCCATGGCAACATAGTCTATTACTATTTATTTATTTTATTTATTTCTACATTGTTTATAGTCCCGTCAACAGCAATGGTCTTCTCAGGACTGTCACCACAGTAAACATCAAACACATCAATAACATCCTACAAGTATTTACTTTACAAACAACCTGAACAAATTATAAAAATATAACAATTTATGACATGACACCTCCATCATTGCACCCGATAGCCCATAAGTCTAGACGGTGCTGGAAGCGTTTCATGACATGACACCTCCATCATTGCACCCGATAGCCCATAAGTCTAGACAGTGCTGGAAACGTTTCATGACATGACACCTCCATCAGTGCACCCGATAGCCCATAAGTCTAGACGGTGCTGGAAGCGTTTCATGACATGACACCTCCATCATTGCACCCGATAGCCCATAAGTCTAGACAGTGCTGGAAACGTTTCATAACATGACACCTCCATCAGTGCACCCAATAGCCCATAAGTCTAGACGGTGCTGGAAGCGTTTCATGACATGACTCCTCCATCAGTGCACCCGATAGCCCATAAGTCTAGACTGCTTGAAATGGCGAGCCATTCCGCTCTGCTTATCGGATCCAGGTTTAAAAAAACAGTAAAAAGGGATAACAAATACATACTAGTAAATAAACTGCATAAAAAGATGCACTGCAGAATGGACAACAGGTGCCCATTCAAGTGCGTATAAAAAACCAACTGGCATGCCATCAATTGTGAAAAGGAAAAATGTGAAGGGTTTTATACAAAAAAGGCAGGTGAATGGACCAATAAGGCAGAAAGAAGTAGACGCCAGAAAGCAAAAGAAAAAGCAGTCAAAAAGTGAAAGAGTAGGGGAAGTTACCAGCATTGAACTTCCAGAAGATGGGGGAACTATTTCTTACTGATATAAGATGGAGAGACTGACACTGACAACCAACCATGGACAACCTGCCTTACTGATAGAAGATGGAGAGACTGACACTGACAACCAACCATGGACAACCTGCCTTACTGATAGAAGATGGAGAGACTGACACTGACAACCAACCATGGACAACCTGCCTTACTGATAGAAGATGGAGAGACTGACACTGACAACCAACCATGGACAACCTGCCTTACTGATAGAAGATGGAGAGACTGACACTGACGACACCAACCATGGACAACCTGCCTTACTGATAGAAGATGGAGAGACTGACACTGACAACCAACCATGGACAACCTGCCTTACTGATAGAAGATGGAGAGACTGACACTGACGACAACCAACCATGGACAACCTGCCTTACTGATAGAAGATGGAGAGACTGACACTGACGACAACCAACCATGGACAACCTGCCTTACTGATAGAAGATGGAGAGACTGACACTGACGACAACCAACCATGGACAACCTGCCTTACTGATAGAAGATGGAGAGACTGACACTGACGACAGCCAACCATGGACAACCTGCCTTACTGATAGAAGATGGAGAGACTGACACTGACAACCAACCATGGACAACCTGCCTTACTGATAGAAGATGGAGAGACTGACACTGACGACAACCGACCATGGACAACCTGCCTTACTGATAGAAGATGGAGAGACTGACACTGACGACAACCAACCATGGACAACCTGCCTTACTGATAGAAAATGGAGAGACTGACACTGACGACAACCAACCATGGACAACCTGCCTTACTGATAGAAGATGGAGAGACTGACACTGACGACAGCCAACCATGGACAACCTGCCTTACTGATAGAAGATGGAGAGACTGACACTGACAACCAACCATGGACAACCTGCCTTACTGATAGAAGATGGAGAGACTGACACTGACGACAACCGACCATGGACAACCTGCCTTACTGATAGAAGATGGACCAGAGACTGACACTGACGACAACCAACCATGGACAACCTGCCTTACTGATAGAAAATGGAGAGACTGACACTGACGACAACCAACCATGGACAACCTGCCTTACTGATAGAAGATGGAGAGACTGACACTGACGACAACCAACCATGGACAACCTGCCTTACTGATAGAAGATAGAGAGACTGACACTGACGACAACCAACCATGGACAACCTGCCTTACTGATAGAAGATGGACGAGAGACTGACACTGACGACAACCAACCATGGACAACCTGCCTTACTGATAGAAGATGGAGAGACTGACACTGACGACAACCAACCATGGACAACCTGCCTTACTGATAGAAGATGGAGAGACTGACACTGACGACAACCAACCATGGACAACCTGCCTTACTGATAGAAGATGGAGAGACTGACACTGACGACAACCAACCATGGACAACCTGCCTTACTGATAGAAGATGGAGAGACTGACACTGACGACAACCAACCATGGACAACCTGCCTTACTGATAGAAGATGGAGAGACTGACACTGACGACAACCAACCATGGACAACCTGCCTTACTGATAGAAGATGGAGAGACTGACACTGACGACAACCAACCATGGACAACCTGCCTTACTGATAGAAGATGGAGAGACTGACACTGACGACAACCAACCATGGACAACCTGCCTTACTGATAGAAGATGGAGAGACTGACACTGACGACAACCAACCATGGACAACCTGCCTTACTGATAGAAGATGGACGAGAGACTGACACTGACGACAACCAACCATGGACAACCTGCCTTACTGATAGAAGATGGAGAGACTGACACTGACAACCAACCATGGACAACCTGCCTTACTGATAGAAGATGGACGAGAGACTGACACTGACGACAACCAACCATGGACAACCTGCCTTACTGATAGAAGATGGAGAGACTGACACGGACGACAGCCAACCATGGACAAACCTGCCTTACTGATAGAAGATGGAGAGACTGACACTGACGACAACCAACCATGGACAACCTGCCTTACTGATAGAAGATGGAGAGACTGACACTGACGACAACCGACCATGGACAACCTGCCTTACTGATAGAAGGTTATCTGTTTCGACTGGATCGACAATCGCCCAGCGGCAACACTTGGAGATGGCTGGTTCATTCGGAAATCGCGCGCTAACTGACAATGCGCGTTTTATAGCAATTGCATAGTGCGCGCTAAACCAGGAAATCCCCCATAATCCGCCCCCCTTGGCGTTCATTCTACTTCCACCCCCCAGTGGGCCTCAGTCCATTGATAACATTCACCAGTTTGTTTCCATCAATGCCATGTTGATGTGACGTCATCCACTCTTATAGGCAGCAGGTAATCCTGGGATGCATTTCATTTGCATCAATCTGTGGGGATTGGTTTTATGCTCTAGGTCTCCCAAGAAATGGCATTATTGTGTTTGTATTGTTTGGATATTCTTGTACAACCTTTGGTATAAATGATGTAACGTGATTGTATTCGTAACCGTTAGCACGGATAGAGCGAACATTACGGCATGGTTGGTAGAGTTGAGAACCGATTCAAAATTCCCAACCGGTTTCGCCTCTTCGAACCGGTTTTACCGAACCGTTTTTTTTTAACCAGTACTCGTATCACTAGTTTCACCTATGCAAACACATATTTATTTGTCAGAATATTCACACGCACGCGCACACATACACACACAGACACACAATAAAGAAACATGACTTATGACACACACACACACTCAACTCAACACTCAGTCAAAGTCAAAGCCATAGACTACCACAAACTAGAAACAGATACTCTTGGTTTACAAACACCCAATCTGCGCTGAGAATCAGTGTTGTTCTTAAAAAAGAAGCGTTTTTTCTAAGAAAAACTTACCTTCAGTTTGCAATTAAAAAACCGGTTAATAGCAACTCGAACCGGTTTTTTGAACCGCGAAAGTTTAGCACCGGTTTTTCGGTTCAAACCTGTTTTCCCCCCGCCTCTAATGGTTGGGCCTGCAATGGTATAGACAATACTAATTAGGATAGGCGATCCTACGGGCAGAATCGGGATCACAATGTCCAAAACGATCGTTGTTTCTAACACAAATAACCACCTTTTTGTTCAGTGTCTGCGAATGCAATGGGTAGACGATTGTCGATATTTCTAACTGTCCAAAGTAGGCGAGGTCTTGTTCACGGCTTATTCTACAGGGATCGCATGAACCGACAACATCAAGAGACAGTAATTTCAATCAGCTGTGCTGTGTGTCATTCCAATAACACTCTACATTGCGTTTCAGCGCACGTGCTTGCGTGCGCGTGCGTGTAGGCTATAAATGTGCACGTTACTCATGCTCAAGCGGAAGCTTAAATGGTTTTTTTTTTTTAAATGGTTAAAGTTTAAATGGTTAAAGCAAGCTTGTAGTTTGGCAGCCATTGTTTGCCATGATTACCCTACCCTGGTATGATTTTGACACTTCTCTCATTATTCTAGAGGCAACAGCCGTTGACACCAGTCAGTTACTAGACTGGAGGTCAGGGTTTGGCATCACTCTGGAAGCTTGAGTATCGATTATATTCATTACTGCTTGAAGAAAAACACCTCAAATGAAATATTTCAGGCTGCTTTTTTTTACAAGCTTCACAACGCTTGCGACGGAACCAACGTTTGTGTTGCTGAAAAACTACTTACTGATAGAAGATACTGATAGAAGATGGACCAGAGACTGACACTGACGACAACCGACCATGGACAACCTGCCTTACTGATAGAAAATGGAGAGACTGACACTGACGACAACCAACCATGGACAACCTGCCTTACTGATAGAAGATGGAGAGACTGACACTGACGACAACCGAACCATGGACAACCTGCCTTACTGATAGAAGATGGAGAGACTGACACTGACGACAACCAACCATGGACAACCTGCCTTACTGATAGAAGATGGACGAGAGACTGACACTGACGACAACCAACCATGGACAACCTGCCTTACTGATAGAAGATGGAGAGACTGACACTGACGACAACCAACCATGGACAACCTGCCTTACTGATAGAAGATGGAGAGACTGACACTGACGACAACCAACCATGGACAACCTGCCTTACTGATAGAAGATGGAGAGACTGACACTGACGACAACCAACCATGGACAACCTGCCTTACTGATAGAAGATGGAGAGACTGACACTGACGACAACCAACCATGGACAACCTGCCTTACTGATAGAAGATGGAGAGACTGACACTGACGACAACCAACCATGGACAACCTGCCTTACTGATAGAAGATGGACGAGAGACTGACACTGACGACAACCAACCATGGACAACCTGCCTTACTGATAGAAGATGGAGAGACTGACACTGACGACAACCAACCATGGACAACCTGCCTTACTGATAGAAGATGGAGAGACTGACACTGACGACAACCAACCATGGACAACCTGCCTTACTGATAGAAGATGGACGAGAGACTGACACTGACGACAACCAACCATGGACAACCTGCCTTACTGATAGAAGATGGAGAGACTGACACTGACAACCAACCATGGACAACCTGCCTTACTGATAGAAGATGGACGAGAGACTGACACTGACAACCAACCATGGACAACCTGCCTTACTGATAGAAGATGGAGAGACTGACACGGACGACAGCCAACCATGGACAAACCTGCCTTACTGATAGAAGATGGAGAGACTGACACTGACGACAACCAACCATGGACAACCTGCCTTACTGATAGAAGATGGAGAGACTGACACTGACGACAACCGAC
Source organism: Phymorhynchus buccinoides (assembly GCA_017654935.2). Taxonomy (NCBI): domain Eukaryota; kingdom Metazoa; phylum Mollusca; class Gastropoda; order Neogastropoda; family Raphitomidae; genus Phymorhynchus; species Phymorhynchus buccinoides. The sequence continues at coordinate 990,669 of CM065688.1, forward strand.
CATGGACAACCTGCCTTACTGATAGAAGGTTATCTGTTTCGACTGGATCGACAATCGCCCAGCGGCAACACTTGGAGATGGCTGGTTCATTCGGAAATCGCGCGCTAACTGACAATGCGCGTTTTATAGCAATTGCATAGTGCGCGCTAAACCAGGAAATCCCCCATAATCCGCCCCCCTTGGCGTTCATTCTACTTCCACCCCCCCAGTGGGCCTCAGTCCATTGATAACATTCACCAGTTTGTTTCCATCAATGCCATGTTGATGTGACGTCATCCACTCTTACAGGCAGCAGGTAATCCTGGGATGCATTTCATATGCATCAATCTGTGGGGATTGGTTTTATGCTCTAGGTCTCCCAAGAAATGGCATTATTGTGTTTGTATTGTTTGGATATTCTTGTACAACCTTTGGTATAAATGATGTAACGTGATTGTATTCGTAACCGTTAGCACGGATAGAGCGAACATTACGGCATGATTGGTAGAGTTGAGAACCGATTCAAAATTCCCAACCGGTTTCGCCTCTTCGAACCGGTTTTACCGAACCGGTTTTTTTTTAACCAGTACTCGTATCACTAGTTTCACCTATGCAAACACATATTTATTTGTCAGAATATTCACACGCACGCGCACACATACACACAGACACACAATAAAGAAACATGACTTATGACACACACACACACTCAACTCAACACTCAGTCAAAGTCAAAGCCATAGACTACCACAAACTAGAAACAGATACTCTTGGTTTACAAACACCCAATCTGCGCTGAGAATCAGTGTTGTTCTTCGAAAAGAATGCGTTATTCTAAGAAAAACTTACTTTCAGTTTGCAATTAAAAAACCGGTTAATAGCAACTCGAACCGGTTTTTCGAACCGCGAAAGTTTAGCACCGGTTTTTCGGTTCAAACCTGTTTTCCCCCCGCCTCTAATGGTTGGGCCTGCAATGGTATAGACAATACTAATTAGGATAGGCGATCCTACGGGCAGAATCGGGATCACAATGTCCAAAACGATCGTTGTTTCTAACACAAATAACCACCTTTTTGTTCAGTGTCTGCGAATGCAATGGGTAGACGATTGTCGATATTTCTAACTGTCCAAAGTAGGCGAGGTCTTGTTCACGGCTTATTCTACAGGGATCGCATGAACCGACAACATCAAGAGACAGTAATTTCAATCAGCTGTGCTGTGTGTCATTCCAATAACACTCTACATTGCGTTTCAGCGCACGTGCTTGCGTGCGCGTGCGTGTAGGCTATAAATGTGCACGTTACTCATGCTCAAGCGGAAGCTTAAATGGGTTTTTTTTTTTAAATGGTTAAAGTTTAAATGGTTAAAGCAAGCTTGTAGTTTGGCAGCCATTGTTTGCCATGATTACCCTACCCTGGTATGATTTTGACACTTCTCTCATTATTCTAGAGGCAACAGCCGTTGACACCAGTCAGTTACTAGACTGGAGGTCAGGGTTTGGCATCACTCTGGAAGCTTGAGTATCGATTATATTCATTACTGCTTGAAGAAAAACACCTCAAATGAAATATTTCAGGCTGCTTTTTTTTACAAGCTTCACAACGCTTGCGACGGAACCAACGTTTGTGTTGCTGAAAAACTACAAACCAATTTTGACACGAAAACTACAAATTTAAGGTTCGTGGAATCCTCTCACCTGAGCGGAGGTTATTTTATTGCTACATTGTTTATAGTCCCGTCAACAGCAATGGTCTTGTCAGGACTGTCACCACAGTAAACATCAAACACGTCAATAACATCCTATATGATTTACAGTGTTTATAGTCCCGTCAACAGCAATGGTCTTCTCAGGACTGTCACCACAGTAAACATCAAACACGTCAATAACACATTCTCACAAAAAAACCACCAAAATCAACATGGCATAGCACATTTCCCATGATGCCTCTAGCAAATACAGCTAACTGCAGAATGGGCAGAATGGCCATTCAAGAGCGTAAATCCTCAGTGCCTAACCGCCAGTCCACAACAAACACCTTGCCATGTCACGACTGCAACAGGGAAAAAAAGTGTAGGCCTACAAGAGTTAAGAATAAAGACAGGAGAATGGACCAATAAGGGAGATAGATAGCAGATGACAGAAAGTAAAGGGAAAAGGCAGAGTCAAAGAGAGATACAATCATATAAGAGGAAGTTACAAGATAAATCAGAACCCATTAACATCATTGTCGGTCATGTTTATTATAATCATATTTATTGTTAAACAGTGTGTGTTTGCCCGCGCATATGCATCGTATGCATGTGCACACATACAGTCTCTTCTTTGGCTTGCTGGCTCGCTCACATACGGCAAGAGGCCGAAGCACCATCACACACTCATAATTCACTACAAATATACATGCGCGCATGGCTAAGAATAACAAAGCGAACAGCGTTAAGATGGTCTGAAACTGAATAGAGGGAAGTTTGTCGTACATGTGTTATGTGTAGTGCCTGTGTTGTTATACTGTGGTGTGCTGTGTAGTGCCTGTGTTGTTATGTGTAGTACATGTGTTAGACTGTGGTGTGATGTGTAGTGCGTGTGTTGTTATACTGTGGTGTGCTGTGCCTTGCTTGTTACCCACGTGTTCCCAATACAATGTCAGGATGTTTTTGCAACACCATGTTGTAATAGGTTTGGGTAAAGATCAAGATGTGCCACCCCCCCTACCTATCTCGGTGAATTCTATTTTTCCGTTATTGCCTTTCTTACCATACATAAAGGTGTATTTTAGGAACATTTTTAGCTAATAACCTTTTTCGAATACTAACCCTAACCCTAACCCCCCCCCTATAAGACGGAAAAACGCAACGAACCACAACTGTGACAAATCGCGGTGTACTGCAGTACATAGTGGGGGGTAGGGTTAGGTTTAGGGCTAGGGTTAGGGTTAGGGTTAGTATTCCAAAAAGGTTATTAGCTCAATATGTTCCTAAAATACAGCTTTATGTATGGTAAGAAAGGCAAAAACGGAAAAATAGAATTAACCGAGAAATGCAGGGGGGGGGGGGGGGGCACATCTTTACCTTTTCATTACTTGTTTTATCATGCGTTCATTTACCGAGTTATGATGTGATTGCAATAATGTGCTATACCACTGAGAAATGTTCTACCCATACAATTTTGTGATTTTCTTAATTTCTATAACACTGTGTTTTTGTGTTTAGAACAGTGTTATGTGTTTGCGATGCAACGTTATGACGTATTGTTTCAATATTAAAGCCACTTGTTCTCAATACTGTCATAACTGATTTCCGATACTTAGCTTTATATTTGTCATAAATTCATGACTTGAAATGCTGTCTGTCGTTCGTTCGTTCGGGGCTAACGAATAAAGTACTCAGGACTGTTTTCAACCACATGTCTAGGTGTTGAGCAAGTGCGTACGTACGTGTGCGTGTGCGTGTGCGCGTGCGTGCGTGCGTGCGTGCGTGCGTGCGTGTGTGTGTGTGTGTGTGTGAGAGAGAGAGAGAGAGAGAGAAAACAGTGAACACTGAATGGTTTAATTAATAGGCCTTAGGCCCATGTCATGGTGGGCGGTTACAAAAACAAACAAAAATGTGAAGGGCATCGCAATGCATGAATAAATTCAAACGCATGTAATTCACACACTTACACACACACGTACACAATCGCGCGCGCACGCACGCATACATACATAATCGCTCACACATATACATTCATACATACGCACGCACGCTCATTCACACACGTATAATTGTTTTTTATAAAATAAAAATATATAAAAAAGTACAATCTTTGGACAGGAAACATCTATCATCAGTGCATAGCGGACCTAAAAACATGGATGACACACAACAAACTACAGCTCAACGAGGATGAAACTGAACTTCTGTTAGCATGTCCTAAAAAACTGCTCAATGATTCTTCACTTCCAGTCTCTGCCACAATCAACACCTCTATCTCCTTCTCCTCTTCAGTCCGCAGTCTCGGAGTCACCTTGGATCAAAGCCTCGCCCTTCAACAGCGAGTGTCCAACATCTGTAGATCTGCCTATCTTGAGCTTCGTAAAATCAGTTCTGTTCGTCACTATCTCTCCACTGATGCCACTAAAACCTTAGTCTGTGCCTTTGTCCTTTCTAAAATAGATTACTGCAACTCTTTTCTCGCTGGCCTTCCCAAGTACCTTCTTAACAGACTTCAGAGAATCCAGAACAACGCTGCACGACTGGTCCTCAAATCCTCCAAATTCGAACACGTAACACCTCTTCTCCATTCTCTGCACTGGCTGCCAATCTGTGAAAGGATTGAGTACAAGCTTTCCACTTTCAGCTTTGCTGTCATTCCTGGCTCTGCTCCTAGTTACCTGTCTGATCTGCTTCACACTTACACACCCTCTCGTCAGCCCCGTTCTACCTCCGATTCTCGTCTTTTGCAGCTTCCCCTGGTTAAAACAAAAACTTACGGTGAAAGATCCTTTTCTTTTCAGGCCCCAGCTACTTGGAACAAACTACCACCATCTCTCAGACATTCCAACTCTCTGTCAATCTTTAAGGCCAATCTGAAAACACGCTTCTTCTCTCAGCAATAATGTTCGCAATCTCAGCATCACTTTTTTTTTTTTTTTTTTTATGACCCTCCACTTCTTTCTTTTCATTTCTTTTCTTCTTTTTTAATGATTTTTTTTTTTTTTTTTTTTTTTTTTTTTTGAGGCGGCTCGTCTTTTTTTTTTTTTTTCTTCAACATATTCTCTCTCTGTGTCCCCCTCTCTCTCTCTCTCTCTCTCTCTCTCTCTCTCTCTCTCCCTCTCTCCTCACATTTTTATGTGTGTGAACTATTACAATGGACATTATTTTGTGGCGAACGTTTAGTGTCATTTTTTATACAAAAATGTCAGGGTTTCTGTCTGACCTAGTGTGTGGTGTATTGACTCATTCATTCCGTTTGGTGTGCTGTTTGTGAATGTGAGTGCGTGTGTCGACGTGTTCCGAGTAAGTATGACAATATGTACCGACAAAGACCAAAAAATTGTATACTTTAAATAAATGCTGCTCATCCTTCCATTTTTACCCCCCCCCCCCTTGTCCCGAAAATCGAAAATTACATGGACAAGTCCAAGTAGAGAAGGAAATAAAACAAACAATGGGGAAAAAACCACTCATAACAACAACAAGGAAAAAAGAAAGAATCCTATACGAATCCACAATCTCCTCAATCAGAGGATCCCCCCGGTGTCAACCCTTATAGTGGGAAAAAAAGAAAAACTACAAGGGAGACTAGAAGGACTATAAGTGACGAGATAGCTGATGTAGGGACGTAAGTGTGTGCGTGTGTGTGCGTGCGTGTGTGTGTGTGCGTGCGTGCGCGCGTGCGTGCGTACGCGCGCGCGTGTGTGTGTGTGTGTGTGTGTGTGTGTGTGTGTGTATGCTTGCGTGCGCGTGTGTGGTCTGTGTGTGACAACATGTGTCTACATGCACGTGTGTTATGCTTTTGTATCTTCTTCTTACAATTATCAACTAACATGGAGAGGACAAATGTTAACATAACATATGTCTACAAAAACATATTTCCGGTTAAGAAATCCATCCAATACTTCCTTCTTATTTCGTTCTATCCATACATGCACATATCAATCCAACACACCCTTTAAAAAAACCCACCTTAACACCACAAAGAATATATACCTAACTAACAATAATGGTCGAAATACAAAAATCAATAGATACACAAGAGCACACTCTAATATGGATGGTTACGAGGTGGATAGCTATGGATTATTGCGCGTGATGCATTGCTAGAGGGATCTCAGCATCACTTATTGAAATGCTATGGGTCTGCGTGAATGGTGTGTGTGCGGATGGGGAGCGCGCGCGCGCGCGCGCGTGTGTGTGTGTGTGTGTGTGTGTGTGTGTGTGTGTGTGTGTGTGTGTGGACCCGTTTGTGTGTTATGCGAAGATGCATGTTTTTATGTCTATGAATATGTCACAGCGTGAGGGTGAGGGTGGGTACGCGAGCGCGTCTGAGTATGTTTGATGTGTCTGTAATTTTGTATGTGGGGCGATTCTTAGTTTTTGTAAAGCGCCATGAGTAGTACACCTAGAATGCACGCTATATAAATATTATTTATTATTATTATCATTCATTATTAAGTATGTCTTGTAATTTAAGTGCCCCTGCAAAGAGAACAGAATCCAACACACAAAATCAATTACAGGATAGATTCATTTTAGCATACATACGCTCCTAATATACGCCCCCCATCCCCTCCCTCCCACGCGCACACATTATATTACACGCACTCGAGCGCGTGTGAATTGAATCACCAAAGATGCATTCTATGAAACAATGTTTTTAAACATAGAACATCTCTTATAGTTCGATCACTAAACATGTGACATAATTGATGTGTCTTTGCAAGAAACAAAGCAAAACACAATACAATACAATACAATACAATACACACTCAGTGTCAAATTACGTTCATTTCAGCACGCGCACGCACGCACACACACACACACACACACACACACACTCTCTCTGTCTCTCTCTCTCTCTCTCACACACACGCGCACACACGCGCGCGCGCGTGTGCGCGCACACACATACACACACACGCGCGCGCGCGCGCGCGCGCACACACATACGCGAGTACACGCGAGCGCGAGCGCGAGCGCGAGCGCGAGCGCGAGCGCGAGCGCGCACGCGCACAAACGCACACACACACACACACACACAGGCACTCACGCACACACTCGTGCGTATGGAAATACAAAATACAATTTCATGTTAACAAAATAGTAACAGACATATTTTATGAGTCATTAATAAACATGTGCCGTAATTTAAATGCTTTTGCGAGAAATGAAGCAAAGCGCAATGTCAGCGATTTGTTTTCATGGCAAGCAACATAGTTAACTTGAACAATGAAGGGTTATTATAATACTTAGCAGGAACATACTGTTCTCTCAACTGGTGATACAAGGGACATTTCAAAACGAAATGGGTCTCTGTTTCAATTTGAGACTCACAAAAAGGACACAGTAAATCATTTTCGGATAAGTTTCTCTTGAATCGTTTTCTGTGCACATGTATTGGCGACACGCCCAACCTAAATCTAGTCAAACTAATTTTAGCCTGTAAGTGACTTAGTAGCACTAAATAAGGGGATAACATCAGTTCACTCTTAAACGTTCGATATAACTCGAAACGTTCACTGACTGATATTTCGGTCGACCATTGAGCTTTGTAGTCTTGAATTAACCTCGTTCTCAATTCTTTAATAAAACCTCTACCATTTCCCACCCCTTGATTTTCCCAAACTTCTTGAAACCCGTACTTATGTAGAAAGAAACAAACAGAAGATGCCCAAGTGTTTTTATTTCCATTGTGATAGTGTAGTAACATTTTGTAGGCTTTAAAGGGAAGGCGATGGGGATTCATTTGTAAAATTTTCAACCAATATTTAATACATTTTAAGTGTAAATTGACTTGCAATGGAAACCTGCCGAGTTCTCCATACACCATTGCATTTGGAGTTCTAATACTTACATTCAAAAATCTTTTTAATGCAAAGAGATGCATACGTTCTACAATGTCAAGATTACCGATTATCCCCCAAAGTTCTGCCCCATAACTAAGAATTGGCTGAATTTGTGCGTCAAAAAGTTTAAAGAATACTGCTGGTGATTTCTCACCTATTGACCATAACAGCTTAAAAATATCAATAACCCCTCTTTTTAGCTTTGTTAGACATCTCATGCAGACTGTGTGAAAAGGAAAGTCTGGTGGACATAATGACTCCCAAGTATTTGTACATGTTGACGACACAGAGAGAGAGAGAGAGAGAGAGAGAGAGAGAGAGAGAGAGAGAGAGAGAGAGAGAGAGAGAGAGAGAGATAATTGAATTGAATTGACAATTTTAATGAGGATAAATGGATAAGCAACAATACTTTTTTTCACCATGTCCTCGACAAAAACAAGTTAACAATAATGTACAAAGCGATCAAACATTACAAGAAATCAAAAATACATAAAATAATACATCTATTCATATAACAAGAGCACACACACTTCAACAAGCCTTCCACACATTTAGCACAACGCATATGCAAAATAAAACAAGTGCAACGCCGAGCGGATACAAAGTCCCCTCGCAGCATCGCCGAGGTACTCCGAAATCGGAATGGCGTAAATTTGACCTTAATGTAAAACTAAGTACATCAGTGGATAGCTTGCATCTGTGCAACAAGTATACCAAATTTGACGATAATAGACTGAATAGTTTTTGAAATATAGCCTTGGGGTTCGGACCCGTGATTTGAGCGCGCGCGATCATGCGCACACGCGCGCACAGAAAAATTCATGACAACTGTGTTATAGACCATTCATCAAGAAATGTGAAAAAAAATGCATTAAAATAGATGCAAAACTTCGCGAGATATTAGCGATTATGTGTTTCGGGGTTTGAACCCCGTAACTGGCGCGACCTTGACCTTAATGTAAAACTAAATACATTAGTGGATAGCTTGCATCTTGGCAAACTAGTATACCAAATTTGATGATGATAGACTGAATAGTTTTTGAGAAAAACGGACGAATAGCCGGACGGACGGAGGCACGCCGGACGGACGGACCAGACAAAAACAATAGCTCCCCGAACCTTCGGCTCGGGGACTAACAAACAAACTGAGACAAACAAACAACACAAAAGGAAACGAGCCAACTTATTTCTAGTCCAACCAGCACAACAGAGCATGATGCATGCATGGTGCCCTATGCCCCTCTTCACTCATGCCACATGCCAATGATAATTAAGGATGTCAAGCTATGAGCAACAGTAATATGTAATTAGATGATTCCAGACATAAGGTCTCTTTATGTACAAACCATAATTATATAAACACAAAATGGGACATTTACAATCTTTCAAATAGATATTGGTGTAAACATCTTTTAAATGATGACAATGTATTTTTGGTTTTCATGTGTTCAGGAATATCATTCCACATTGTACCTCCCGAATATCTTAATGACATAAATGGGTCGGTTCTTGGTCGGGGCAGAAATATGATTTGTTTGCTTCGTACACAACTAACTGGAAACATTTCACTTCGATAAGGAGGTGCTAGTCCATTCACGATTTTATACATAAACACACCTTTATTAAATTGCATTCTAAGATCAAATGGAAGAGAGAGAGAGAGAGAGAGAGAGAGAGAGAGAGAGAGAGAGAGAGAGAGAGAGAGAGAGAGAGAGAGAGAGAGAGAGAGAGAGAGAGAGAGAGAGAGAGAGAGAGAGAGAGAGAGAAGAGAAAGAGAGACAGACATAGAGAGAGAGGTTTTAAATGGATTGTAGCCTGCACGGTACACGAAAACATGTATTAATGGTCAGCCAACAGCTTGAGAAAAAGCACCCCCCCTCCTCCTTTGCACGTGCAACAGTGGCCGTGCACAGCACCTGCAGGCCATCAGATTCCACACAAAAATGTTTTTTTTTAAACTCATCTATTTCCACCTACCTGTTCACCACTGTTATTACTTCAACACCAGAGCACATTTTGAACAGACCATCCTTGAATTCTCCCTCACTGAATGTCTGGGCACCGTTTATTTCGCAGCAGCCTTGTCTGACACCGTGCGAGGAGGTGCGGCAACTTAAAAGAAAACCATTTCAAAGTGAACGGAGAGCCTTCCAGGAACAAGATTAAGATTAAGCTTAAAATTATATCCCCGTCGACAACTAAGGCCATGTCAGGGCTGTCACCACGTTGAATGTTACCACGTATTCTTCCAGGGACAACAGACCACTTCCAAAAAAAGGACGGTGACAGCTGGAACTTCTCTCCGAGAGACGTGGACGGAGTGTTACACCTCTCGTTCCGCGTGGTCGACCCACCAGCTGAGCTGGACATGACAGGGTCGTTGTCCTCTGCCTCCGACACATCCCCACTCCACGATCTAAGCCTGCTGGCCATCCTCTGCCTCTGACACATCCCCACTCCACGATCTAAGCCTGCTGGTCATCCTCTGCCTCTGACATCCCCACTCCACGATCTAATCCTGCTGGCCATCCTCTGCCTCTGACACATCCCCACTCCACGATCTAATCCTGCTGGACATCCTCTGCCTCTGACACATCCCCACTTCACGATAATTATGAACCTGCTGACCATCCTCTGCCTCTGACACATCCCCACTCCACGATAATTATGAACCTGCTGACCATCCTCTGCCTCTGACACATCCCCACTCCACGATCTAAACCTGCTGACCATCCTCTGCCTCTGACACATCCCCACTTCACGATATAAACCTGCTGACCATCCTCTGCCTCTGACACATCCCCACTCCACGATATGAACCTGCTGACCATCCTCTGCCTCTGACACATCCCCACTCCACGATATAAACCTGCTGACCATCCTCTGCCTCTGACACATCCCCACTCCACGATCTAATCCTGCTGGCCATCCTCTGCCTCTGACACATCCCCACTCCACGATCTAATCCTGCTGACCATCCTCTGCCTCTGACACATCCCCACTCCACGATATAAACCTGCTGACCATCCTCTGCCTCTGACACATCCCCACTCCACGATCTAATCCTGCTGACCATCCTCTGCCTCTGACACATCCCCACTCTACGATATAAACCTGCTGGCCATCCTCTGCCTCTGACACATCCCCACTCCACGATCTAAACCTGCTGACCATCCTCTGCCTCTGACACATCCCCACTCCACGATATAAACCTGCTGACCATCCTCTGCCTCTGACACATCCCCACTCCACGATATAAACCTGCTGACCATCCTCTGCCTCTGACACATCCCCACTCCACGATAATTATGAACCTGCTGACCATCCTCTGCCTCTGACACATCCCCACTTCACGATATAAACCTGCTGACCATCCTCTGCCTCTGACACATCCCCACTCTACGATATAAACCTGCTGACCATCCTCTGCCTCTGACACATCCCCACTCCACGATATGAACCTGCTGACCATCCTCTGCCTCTGACACATCCCCACTCCACGATAATTATGAACCTGCTGACCATCCTCTGCCTCTGACACATCCCCACTCCACGATATAAACCTGCTGACCATCCTCTGCCTCTGACACATCCCCACTCTACGATATAAACCTGCTGACCATCCTCTGCCTCTGACACATCCCCACTTCACGATATAAACCTGCTGACCATCCTCTGCCTCTGACACATCCCCACTCTACGATATAAACCTGCTGACCATCCTCTGCCTCTGACACATCCCCACTCCACGATATAGCCCTGCTGGTCATCCTCTGCCTCTGACACATCCCCACTCCACGATCTAAACCTGCTGACCATCCTCTGCCTGGTCATCCTCTGCCTCTGACACATCCCCACTCCACGATAGCTGAGCAGGAATAGGATGGGCCGTTGGATGAAAACAAAACGTACAGAAGTACAAGGTCGTTCACAAATATAATTGTTGATAAAAGAACTACATCCAGTGAGATCTTGTTGCTCACGCTACAGTCCTGCCGACCCGAGAGGGCCATTTGGAGGCTGTCACCATGGCAAAGAAATAAAATAAAATAAAGTCATCCCAATAGCAGCACCAATGATGTCTGAACGTTTAGTAATGCCCCCACCCCATTACTTTCCCCCACCACCCTCCATCACGTACATCTTTGTCACAGGAGCTGTACTTCGCCTGCTCCGCTGTCTCCCTAAGATTAGGATTAGGATTAACATTAGAGCCCCGTCGACAACTAAGGCCATGTCAGGGCTGTCATCAAGTTGAATCGTACCACACTGTCTCGTTATCTGCACAATTAGCGAGTCCAGAAACACTACAGCACTGACAGTTATCTCTTGTTGTTCAAACCATGCTGCTTCCCAAAGTGACACCCCGTTTCATGACACAGAAGCTGCAGCTACATGCAGGCTCTCAAATGGCCTCACACTGTATGGAACTGCATATGATTAAGATTAAGATTAAAATTATAGCCCCGTTGACAACAAAGGCCACGTCAGGGCTGTCACCACGTTAAATCTTACAACGTATTAAAAAGGGATAAAAACACAAGGTAAAAACAAAATCAATGTTTTTTTGTTAAAATACTTTTGTTAAAAAACCAACCATCAATCAATCAAAAACTTAGCAAGCAAAAACAAGACACGTCTATAATTTAAAAAAGTAGCTTACATCAAGTGAAAAATATCAATGTCTTTCAAGTAATTAAAGATCGTGTCAGGCGGAACGTCACGGAACAAATGTTTTATTGACTCTGCAGTGTAGTTTTCGACTGCTTATGGGCACATTGCCATGGATGGCCAAGACAACAACAGAGGCTCCTCCTCTCATTCTCCGTTCACCAACGGCAACTCTGATTCAGACCACAACGGTTTTTTCTACTGGAACATTCCAAGAACCCTGGACGAAGTAGGACAACAGTTGGACGAGGAGCTGGCAACCACAACGAGCTGCAGGCCCTAATCCGTCATAGAAAATTCAGACTCGGATGACCAACACTGGCCTAACGCCAAAAGCTGGTCCTCCTTTGAAGCGTCCGAGCCAGAAAACCGGAACAACTACAAAGATGACCGCCCCAACCCCTCCTTTGAAGCCATGGGCGCTACTGTCCTTGACGATAACTTTTTAGATTAACGAAAACAGATGTTCGTGGTCAGATACACAGCGGCGAAGTAAGATTAAGGTTATAGCCCCGTCGCCAGCTAAGGCCATGTCAGGGCTGTCATCACGTTAAATCCACAAGGTCCAATCCTGCCTCTCGTTGCTCCACCTCTGGCTGCAGCTCTGATGACTGCATCATGAACATGCCCCACCATGCTCCATTGCTTTTCCCCAAAACAATCTGGACAGGAAGGAGGGCAGCTTGGCCGATATAAAAAGACAGATAGAAGGACTGACGGAGATGACCCCGGCGTCTCCATATATTTGTCAGGAGTCTTTTTTTAGCCAGAAGACAGCCAGTCAGTCCGAGTCGAACCGCCGAAGCGTGCACACCAGAGCACTAAAGAGACGAAAAAGAAAAGCGACTGAACGAAATCACCACACGAACGGACTGAAGAAAACGAGCTACGCTACAGCTCTACACCCCACCCAAGGGAAAGACAACTCAACACGCAGGCTACCAATAGGCTTCGGCCTAAACTGCGCTACGCCTACGCCACACCTACGCCTCTACGGGAGCCAACCCAAACCAAGACGAGCGTATCCCACACCACCTTACCACGAGGCTCCTCCCCGAGACGGGCCCTCTCCTCCTATTTTTTTGTTTTTTTGTAATCGCAGTGAGTAAATAGAAAACTCTGGTCAGAGACCAGAGTCCCAAGTTGATTCTTGGGCCTCTCTATCCTAATATAGCCAAGTAGCAGTAATAGTGTAGATCCTCTCGATTCCGGGTTGGCACCCTTGTACCTCTTTTGTTTATATTTTTTTCTAACAAACAATTTTCTTCTTCTTTGATTTTCTCCCATGTTTTTGATTTTCCATGATCACAACTAGAGAGAAATGAGTGAAAGTCAGAAAAAAGGGGGGGGGGGGGGTAACCCCCCCCCCTCCCCCCAAACAGACAGGGAGACCCCCCAGTCTCCAAGCCCAAACACCTATCTAAACGAAGACATCGTTTTCATCGAAACCCCAAAGGGGTCCTCAGTGGAAGGGGTTTTTAACCTCTTCACACCATCAAAGAAAAGATTACATAAAAGACAACGGAAGGCAGGATCAGATCCTAGCTCCCCTGATCCTAGCTCCCCCACCAACAAAAAGACAAAAGAAGAACTCGCGATCATGGAGGGAGAGGGCCGCAACCCTCTCCCCCCCACTGACGGAGTGTCACAAACACCACAAGACGAACAAACTGAAGACAAGGAAATAACATCACCCATTAGAAAATCAAACAGCATCGACTCCCTGGTGAGTGATGCCAGCAACAAACCCGACAACACCGTCCCTGACCTAGAAACAGAAACAAACATGTCAGTGGATAGCTCCCATCAACAACAACAACAACAACAACCCTTCAAAAAACAACCCCCACGCTTCTTTCGTACCAACAATCAACCTCAGCCACCCCCCCACCTTTGTTAAGCACCCGGTGATAGTGCAGGACTTGGGCACAGGCCCCGCTACCATCAGCGGCCTGGGGCCCCTGTCACAAATGAAGCTCTGGTTGAACTCGATAGGGACAATCCTCAGTCAAAGACCCTTGGCAGGCGGCCGGTGGCTCATCGGCTGCCAATCACAAGAACAACAATCACGCCTTGCAAAAATGACAGAAGTTTCTAAAATTCCCATCAAGTGCATCATCCCGTCCGCTGCCACTGAGGGGGTAATAAAACCCATACCCCTCAGCGAAAATGTGCAAGATCTCCTCCCCTATATAGCAGACGCTAAGGCCATCATGCGCCTCAGGAACAGAGACGGTTCATCGTCCAAAGCAGTTAAGATCACCTTTAATAAACCCATCCTCCCTAAATTCACACAGATCTCCATCACAGAATTTGTCGTACATCCATTTGTGGCCCCCGTACGTCGCTGTAGAAAGTGTGCACGGCTGGGCCACAACCAGGACCAGTGCCGTGCACCCAAACCAATCTGTACAAAGTGTGCCGGGCCCGGCCACGCAGCCAAAGACTGCGTGGCTCACACGGCCAAATGTATTAACTGCGGGGGCCCACACTCGGCAGCCTACAACGGCTGCCCACAGTTCCAACTCAGACTCAAGGCAAACAAAATTAGAGCCGAGGTCTTTATAACGTATGCGGAAGCTACACGCAGGGCCAAATTGGCCCTGACAGCAGAACAACAACAAAAACAACAAAACCTTGCCCCACTCTCCCCTCCCCCTGAAGTAGATCCCTCGTGGCGAATGCCCCTTCAACAACAACAACAACAGTTGCCCACAAATACATACGCCTCTGCTGTGTCTAAAAGACCGACACAGCAAGCAAAAACCCCTGCGCACACAACACAACCATCCACACCCATCAACAACCCCACCCCGAACCCCAACCAAGCCCCTCCCCCCCCCCCCCCCCTCACTGCTCCCCTCAGCTCGCCTCTCAATACGCACAAGGCTTTCAAGCACTATCACAAGAAATCTACGCAACAAAGCATCCAAAGCAAAACAACAAGCCGCGCAACAAACCACCCAAACCCGCATCAACGAAATCATTACAGAAAAAATCAATCAACAAACAGCAACAATGATGGACAAGCTCACCACTCATATGGACAAACTTTTTAAGTCACACACAAATCAGCCAACCACAACTCCACCCCCCAAGCCCCCAGCAACCCCCCCCCCCCCCCCCCCCAGTGCCCCCTCCTTCCCACCCCCACCACCCAACAAAACAACGGGAAATCCCCTGCAGAGGTCTTCATGACTGAAGTCCTCAAGCATTTTGCCAGGGCCAGAGTTACAAACAAACCAAAAATTCTCTTGGAGGGACTAGCTTCCCTCCTGCCCCCCACCTGTGACCCCCACCTGTGACCCTTCAAACATCCAAATGGGTCCCGGCAGTAGCCTTATGCGACTTGCCGAGCTAGCCTGTGGAAGTCCAGGGGCTAGCAGTCAGGATGGTAAGGGTAGGATGTCGTCACAGTCCTCCCGGAAGGCCTAATTACATAAAATATAACCCACCAGTCTATTAATAGTATCATTTCAACAATAACCTCCCTTTTAGTCACCAAAATGGCAGCACCTAAATTTAGTATCTTGCAATGGAACTGCCGTTCCATTGCAAGAACCTTTGACCATTTATTACACTTTTTAGAGACCAATAAGACCAAATACCAAATTTTATGTTTACAGTCAATTTTATGTTTACAGTCCTTAAGTACAAAATTTTCAGAACTCCCAAAAATTTACGGCTATCAATATCCCCCTAATGTTACTAATCAAAATGGTAGGGTGTATACTGCAACCTATGTAAGTCAACACACTAAATACCTCGCAGTTACATCACCAATAGTCACAGACAACAACACAATTTATTCCAATACTATTCAACTGACCGTCAATGGCACCACAACAAATCTAGTCAACATCTATTTTCCAAAAGGTTACCACACCAATGCCACTCGTGACTGGCTATCTTCACTTTCCAGTTCCGCCTCCTGGGTGGTGGTGGGGGGGGACTTTAATGCCCACCACCCCGCCTGGGAGGCCTTCAATTCTAGCCCCGATTCTGGAGGTATTAAACTTTTCAATGATATTATTAATTCCGACCTAGTACTTTTAAATGACGACCCTGCTACCAGATTTCCAGACAGTTCCAAACAAAAACCTACCGCCATTGATTTATCTCTCGTCTCCCCTAACTTCGTAGTTAGTCACGAGTGGTATCCCTTTTCCGACACATTATTTTCCGATCACAAACCCATTTCAATTGAATTTAACGTACCGCACGAACAAACTAATAGAACAGAAAAACAACAACCCAAATACAATTTCGATAAAGCTAACTGGCACTTATTCCGTTCACTCCTAAATAAATATAATATTGAAAATATCGAACACGAACACTTAGAATCTTACTACAATAACATTAGACAAGCCATATTGCAGGCCTGTGAAAAATCGGTTCCTGCTGGCTTGTCTAATGTTATTGTAGTAAGATTCTAAGTGTTCGTGTTCGATATTTTCAATATTATATTTATTTAGGAGTGAACGGAATAAGTGCCAGTTAGCTTTATCGAAATTGTATTTGGGTTGTTGTTTTTCTGTTCTATTAGTTTGCGCTCGGTTCCTGCTGGTTTCGTACTGCCTCCAGTATTGTTCCCACCATATTTGTATTTACAAATGTCCCATATGTGTCTGATTATCGCGTTTCGAATCATGCTATACAACTTGTGGCGGTGCCATAGCCGATGAGGTTTAACCGAGGCGTGGTCACCGCTACAGCTATCTGTATTAATTTAAAAAAATCGTGACTTTACTGGTTTCGTACTGCCTCCGGGCATTGCCTCCAGTATTGTTCCCACCATATTTGTATTTACAAATGTCCCATATGTGTCCGATTCAGACCAAGAGGACGTAAAACTCCATTTTCTCCTCTCGGTTCCTGCATTTTTATTTAGCCAACGGCCATACCACGTTGAAAACACCGGTTCTCGTCCGATCACCGAAGTTAAGCAACGTCGGGCCTGGTCAGTACTTGCATGGGTGACCGCCTGGGAACACCAGGTGCTGTTGGCATTGATTTTAAAGCAGCATCGGTGGTCTAGTGGTAGAATACTCGCCTGCCACGCGGGTGACCCGGGTTCGTTTCCCGGTCGATGCACGTCTTTTCACAAGTCGAACCGCCGAAGCGAACACATCGTGAGCACTAAAGGGGAGAGACAAAAGAAAAGCGACGCAGAATTTCAACAGACGAACGGACGGAAAAAGACAGGGCTACAGCTACGGCTCTACACCCCACTACAGGAAAAGATAATCTTCACGCAGGCTACCACTAGGCCTAGGCCTATACTGCGCCACACCCAAGCCTCTACGGGAGCCAGCCCCACCAAGAAGAGAGCAGTCACCACCTTACTACGAGGTTCCTCCCCGAGACGGGCCTCCTACTTTTTTTTTGTTTTTTTCGTAAATTTCCGCAGTGAGTAAATAGAACTGGTCAGACCAGTCCCAAGTTCATTCTTGGGCCTCTCTATCATAACAAAGCCTTATAGTTGTAATAGTGTAGTTCCTCTTGATTCCGGGTTGGCACCCTTGTACCTTCTTGTTTATTTTTATCTAACAAACCATTTTTTCCTCTTTATGATTTTCTTCCATTTTATGCGATCATAATTAGATTGAAATGAGCGAAAGTCAGAAAAAAAGGGGGGGTAACCCCCCCCCCCCCCAAACAGACAGGGAGACACCACAGTCCCCAAGCCCGAACACATCTATAAACGAAGACATCGTTTTCATTGATACCCCAAAGGGGTCCTCAGTTGAAGGGTTTTTTACCCTTTTCACCCCATCCAAAAAAAGACTGAACAAAAGACAACGGAAAGCAGGATCAGAGCCTAGCTCTCCCGATCCCAGCTCTCCCAACACCAAAAAAACAAAAGAAGAACTCGCGATCATGGAGGGAGAGGACCGCACCCCTCTCCCCCCCACTGACGGAGTGTCACATTCACAACAAGAAGAACAAACAGTTGACATCGAAATAACCTCACCATTAAGACAGTCAAACAGCATCGACTCCTTGTTGAGTGATGTCGGCAACAAACAAGACAACACCGTCCCTAACTTAGAGAGAGAGACTGAAACAAACATGTCAGACGACAACTCTCATCAACAACAACAACAACCCTCCAAAAAACAACCCCCACGCTTTTTCCGCACAAACACCCAACCACAGCCACCCCCCACATTTGTCAAACACCCCGTGATTGTACAGGACTTGGGCACGGGCCCCGCTACCATCAGCGGCTTGGGGCCCGTGTCTCAAATGAAACTTTGGACTAATTCAATAGGAACAATCCTCAGCCAAAGACCCTTGGCAGGCGGCCGGTGGCTCATTGGCTGCCAGACCCAAGATCAACAAACACGCCTCGCCAAAATGTCAGAAGTGTCTAAAATCCCCATCAAATGCATCATCCCATCCACTGCCACTGAGGGGGTAATAAAACCCATACCCCTCAGCGAAAACGTACAAGATCTTCTCCCCTACATTGCAGACGCTAAGGCCATCATGCGCCTCAGGAATAGAGACGGTTCCTCGTCAAAAGCCGTAAAAATCACCTTCAACAAACCAATTCTCCCGAAGTTCACACAGATCTCCATCACCGAATTTGTAGTACATCCTTTTGTGGCCCCCGTACGTAGGTGTAGGAAGTGTGCACGGCTGGGCCACAATCAAGATCAGTGCCGTGCACCCAAACAGATTTGTACAAAGTGTGCCGGGCCCGGCCACGCAGCCAAGGACTGCGTGGCTCACACGGCCAAATGCATAAACTGAGGGGGCCCACACTCGGCAGCCTACAATGGCTGCCCTCAATTTCAACTCAGACTTAAGGCTAATAAAATTAGGGCCGAGGTCTTTATCACGTATGCGGAAGCCATACGCAGGGCCAAATTGGCCCTGACAGCAGAAGATGAACAGAAACAACAAAACCGTGCCCCCCCCTCCCCCCCCCCTGAAGTAGACCCCTCGTGGCGAATGCCCCCTCAACAACAACAACAACAATTGCCCACAAACACCTACGCCTCTGCTGTGTCTAGAAGATCGACACAGCAAGCAAAAACCCCTGCGCAGACAACACAACCATCCACACCCAACAACAACCCCACCCCGATCCCCATCCAAGCCCCTCCCCCCCCCCTCCCCTCCGCCTCACTGCCCCCTTCAGCTCGCCTCTCAACAAGAACAAGGCTTTCAAGCACTATCACTAGAAACCTACGCAATAAAGCAACTAAAGCAAAACAACAAGCCGCGCAACAAAACACCCAAACTCGCATTAACGATCTCATCACTGAAAAAATCAACAAACAGACAGCAACAATGATGGACAAACTCACCACACACATGGACAAACTGTTTAAATTACACACAAATCTGACTACTACCACTCCACCCCCCAAGTCCCCAGCACCCCCTCCACCACCCCCCTCCCCCCCAGTGTCCTCTCCTTCCCACCCCCACCACCCAACAAAACAACGGGAAATCCCCTGCAGAGGTCTTCATGACTGAAGTCCTCAAACATTTTGCCAGGGCCAGAGTAACCAATAAACCAAAAATTCTGTTGGAGGGACTAGCTTCCCTCCTGCCCCCCACCTGTGACCCCTCAACCATCCAAATGGGTCCAGGTAGCAGCCTTATGAGACTTGCCGAGCTGGCCTGCGGAAGTCCGGGGTCTAGCAGTCAGGAGGGCAAGGGTAGGATGTCGTCACAGTCCTCCCAGAAGGCCCAACAACAGAAAATATAACCCCACCATTCTATTAATAGTATCATTATAGCAATAACTTCCCTTTTTAACCACCAAAATGGCAGCACCAAATTTTAGTATCTTGCAGTGGAACTGCCGTTCCATTGCAAGAACATTTGACCATTTAGTAGACTTTTTAGAGACTGATAAGACCAGATACCAAATTTTATGTTTACAGTCCCTAAATACAAAATTTTCCGAACTTCCCAAAATTTTCGGTTATCAATATCCCCCTAATGTTAGTAACCAGAATGGTAGGGTGTATACAGCAACTTATATAAGTCAACACACTAAATACCTTTCAATTCATATACACACTTCGACCACCGAGCAGAGAGGGTCACCTTTTGAGAGAGACTTTTGCAGAGGACGATTTTCAACTCTACTCTCTTTACCACAGTACGGCGGCCGTCTGAGCAGAAGAGAGGACATCTCAACATTCTTGGACCCCTTCTGCCAGCACCGCCGCACGACAGATGATAGCTTTACCCAGCATGAGGGCCCATTCCATGCGGCTGTCCAACGCTGGATCTTCAATTCGTTGAGCTTGCTCCGAACCCAGGTCTCTGAGGAGGATCAGGACCACTTTCTTCGAGGACTGTCTTCCACCTCTGCCTCCACCAACGACGTCTTTTCCTGTCACCTCTTCACGTCGTTGGATTTGTTTCCTTCGTAAGCATAAATAGGGCACTAAGGTTTTGTTTTTTTCATTTGTTTTTGCAGTTCGATGTTTTATTCGTCTGCATAGATGCTAGGGTTGTAGGACGTGCCACAAAAGTGGTATCCCTGGGAGGACTGCGCTGGCCACCCGAGCCCTTGCACAGCAGCTCTCCCAGGTAGTAGGGACTAGGATCCTAGCTAGCTAGTTTTTCACTGATTTTTACATTTACCTCTTTCCTCACTATCTTTTTTTTTTTTCGACTTTCAAGTCGATTCTTGCCGGTCTGTCAGAACCCCCCACTCGTAGGCTTTTTTGCCGGTGGGTACGGTCTTCGTAGAATAGTTTCTGTAGGGTAGTTCCATCTTCTTTAGGTTGTTTTGTTTTTGCCAGCCTCCTAAATTGTTGGAGGAGCTTGTGTGCAAGCCTAACAACTAAAATAGCTCAGAGTAGGTCTTTCTAAAAACATAGGAATCTAGGTACTTCTATCTTTAAAAACAATCTACCCTTCCTCCTCAAAAGAGATAGAAATAATGTAAAATGTAATAATATAAAGTATAAATTTGATAAAAGAAAGT
Organism: Phymorhynchus buccinoides; assembly: GCA_017654935.2. Classification (NCBI taxonomy): domain Eukaryota; kingdom Metazoa; phylum Mollusca; class Gastropoda; order Neogastropoda; family Raphitomidae; genus Phymorhynchus; species Phymorhynchus buccinoides. The sequence continues at coordinate 1,011,825 of CM065688.1, forward strand.
AAAAATTGGATAAAATAAAGTCTAACTTTCAAACTAAGCTTAAAGAGTTAAGAAATAATAGTATAAAAGATTTCATAAAAAAAACATCTGTTTGACAAATTTTTTAGAACATTTAAAATCTAAATTAATCTGATAAAAGTCTAGGCAATATTGAGCCCTTGGGAGTTCTATTGGCTTAGGGTATTACAAAACTAATAACTGAAATAAATATTTTTCTTACATCAAAGTTAATTCATAGACTGGACTAATTACGGTGGTGGCCATTTGCTTACTCCCGGAGCTTTTATTAGTGTGCCGGGAGTGATTTTTGGACATAGCCGGAACAAGGTTATGACACCAGTCAGCTAAACATTTGTAGATATTTGATTGGTTCTCGCGGGAGCCGAAACATTTTGATTGGTTCCCGCGGGAAACAAAACAGGTAAAATGTAAAACGTCTGGTTTTTTTAGATACGGCCACGGGGAGACTTGGGTTCCCTCTTGGTCTTCTCTGAGGGACACTAGGCCTGTTTTGTAATAAATTTAACTTAGATTATAGTGTTAAGACATAGTTGTAAATTAATATTAAAAATTGTAGCAAGATTAAAGACCATGGCTAACTTTGAAATACTGTCCAACTTTCTGGACACCAGTACAGAAGAAGAGTCAATTTTCACACTAGAACCTGTGACAAAAACCACAAAGGAAGTTATAAAACAAACTTCAACGAGAAAATCAAAAAGAAAATCAAGGCACTCTAATGAAGAGCAAAGTAGCCCTGAGACGACAGGTCCAAAAGACAAGAAAAACAAAGAAGATTTGGGGGCAATGGAGGATACAGAAACTGATAGCCCCTTGTCTCCCACTATCGAAATAGACACAAGTTCAACCCCGGGGAAGACCTCTGAGGCTCCCCGGGATGACAAGAAACGGGGTTCACCCAAGGCTCCCTCCTTGATAGAGGAGCCCATTTCGATCTGGGGCCCCAAAGAACAAAATCAAAGCAGTAAGGAAACAGATTTGGACTCTGATTCAGATGAGGGTGGGGACTTCGTCGAAGTTCGCCAACAGCGAAGACGCCCCCCCCCTCGTCAACAGAATACAATTCCACCTATTTTTTTGGAGTACCCAGTGATCCTGGAGGATCTGTGCACAGGCACGGCTACCTTCAGGGCACTGGGTCCCACAACAAACATGAAAATTTTCCGAAATAACGTGGGGGACATCCTTAGCCAGAGGCCACTAAATGGAAACAGATGGCTGATTGGCTGTAAGTCAGCCTCTCAGCAGTACAAACTCTCAAAATTAACTTCAATTTCAGCCATAAACATCAAATGTACCGTTCCTGAGGCCACCACTGAGGGGGTAATCAAGCCGATCCCCTTCGAAGAAGATCTCGAAGACCTCAAGACTTACATTCCAAATGCCAAGTCTATTCAAAGATTAAATAACAGAGACGGCACAGAATCTCGTGCCATCAAAATCATCTTTACAAATCCAATACTGCCTGCATTGGTGAAGATCGATGCCCAGGAGTTCCCTGTGGCGCCATATGTGGCCCCGGTGCGCCGGTGCCGCAGGTGCGCCCGATATGGGCACGGTCCCAACCAATGCAGAGCGAAAGTGGAAATTTGCACCAGGTGCTCTGCCCCTGGACATTCAGCACAATTGTGCAATCAAACTCATAAATGTGTAAACTGTGGCGGCGGACATTCTGCCGCCTATCAAGGATGCCCTCAGTATCAGCTGAGACTGAGGGCCAACAAAATTAGAGGAGAAGCTTTCTTGCCCTACAGTGAGGCCATCAGGAGGGCAAAAAACAATCTACAGACAGAGAAAGAACTAAAAGAAAAACAACCCAAAATAAACACTCCTACAGTGGACCCTAGCTGGAGAGTTCAGCCGATCCCACTTGGGGGGTCGGCTGACTCATACGCCAGTAGGGTCAGAAACAATAAACCAACAACAAAGCCTAAAGATCAGCCTACTCCGGCTCCCCTAGACCATTCACATGTGGAGGTCATGGGGGAGGCGGAGGTGATCACCTCTTCACCCACAGCCCAGAAACGTAAAAAAAAGAAAAAAAGAAAAAGATCATACAGAAACACAGAACAAATAACCGAAGAAAAAGTGGAAGAAATGATATCCAAACAACTGACAAAAATGACTGAAACAATAATGACGACCATAACTAAGCACATTGACAACACACTGACTAAACAAACTCATACAGCAACTTCTCAACTAGTAAATCTGAATATTCCTAAAGAGGAAAACAAATCCATTAAAGAATCCTTCATAACCCGCATTTTAAGAAGTCTGGCACAAGCCAGAACTTCGAATCAGCCAAAGAACCTAATTGAGGATTTATCCTCCTTAATCACAGATACTGACGACCTTCCCATAGAACCAAGAAATGCTGCAAATATGATGCAATTGGCAGAGATTGCCTGTGGTGCCTCTCCAGCACCACAGACAACAAGACTTAGGTTGGGTTCGCTGAAAGCAAAACCCAAAGTTCCACCTTAATTTTTATATCTGACTAGTCTTAAAATCCTCTTTTTCTCACAATCCCACACGAAGGACTTAATGTACTGCAGTGGAACTGTCGTGCCCTAAATACAACACAAGATTATTTAATACAATTTCTAGCCAATTCACAAATTTCTTATCAAATACTCTGTCTGCAATCCATTCGTTTAACTTATGGAAAACTTCCCAACATTACTGGATACTATTACCCACCAACTGTTAGTAACAAAATAGATAAGATTTCTACAGCCACCTATATTCACAAATCTCTAAACTACATTGAAGTTCCAACTCCAGAGGAGAACCTGATAGGTCTGCGTTACTCCACAATGATTCAAACTAAAGTTAATAATGAATTCATCAACATTTTAAACATCTATTATCCCAAAGGATATTCAAAAGTGCCTATTTCTAACTGGCTTTCAAATCTGTCTACAGATAAATCCTGGCTGATTGTTGGTGATTTCAATGCTCACCACATCAGCTGGGAACCTTTCTGCACAAAAACATATTCTGACACTTCCCTTTACAACGAAATTAACGACTCACAACTAATTCTACTAAATGATGGTTCTTCCACATATTATCCAGATGCCTCTACTCACTTTTACCCAAAAGCTATCGATCTCTCTTTAGCCAGTCCCAATATATTGATAAATCATGAGTGGTATACCTATTCGGACCCTCTTCACTCTGACCACAAACCTATTTCCATACAACTGAACTTAGCAACAAACAACACCAATCTACCACCTGAACCTAAATTTAATTTCGAAAAAGCTAATTGGCCTTTATTCCAATCCTTGCTTTCCAAACACACAATTGAAGACCTTAATGATCTAAATAGAGAAGTTTATTATGATAACATCAGAAAAAAGATCCTAATAGCTGCAAATTTAGCTATCCCTATAACAATACCACCCTCAAAACCCCATAGTAAGCCTTGGTGGAACGAGGAAATCAAAAAAGCAATTAAAAACAAAAAACGTAAATATAATTTTTTTGACCTACATCCCACTAGACCAAACTTTGACGAAAAATTAAAAGCAGAAAAAGAATGTGACGATTTGATAAACGAAGCTAAACAAAACTATTTTAACAAGGAAGATATTATTGACTTTAAGGATCTAGGCAAGGCGTGGAAACGCTTAAAGAGGATCCAGAATAAAGGCTATAACATTAACACGCGTGTCTTAGACGGTGACAAGTTGACAACTACTGACTCAGATACCGCTGATGTCCTGGCCAGTCGATTTGCCCAGGCGAGCCAAACAAAACATTTGCCTGTTTTTCAACGGGACAAACGTAAAGTAAATTATTGTTTTGAAAAGTCCAACGACAATTCACATACCATCAATGCTCCCCTAAAGATTACCGAGCTTGCTGCCGCCATAAATATGATTAGGAAGACAAATAAAGCAACAGGAGATGATCCTATCTCCTATACAATTATAAAGAAATTGCCCCCATCTTTTCTTAAAGTCTTGCACCATTTCTATTCCGGATGTTGGGCTGAGGGCGAAATCCCAAATGCATGGAAGGAGGCACAGGTAGTTGGGATCCCTAAGCCTGGAAAACCGGCTAGGGACCCCGCAAGCTACCGCCCCATTTCCCTCACCCCACATCTGGGTAAAATTTACGAGCGTATCGTAAAATGCAGACTTGATTTCTATTTAGAAAAAAATAACGTTCTTCCCAAATTCCAGGCAGGTTTTCGAAAACATAGATGCTGCATGGAACAAGTTATAAGATTAACCTCCTATGTCAAAAAGGCCTTTGCGAGACGCAGGAAAGTCCTCGCCACCTTCTTTGACATCAAAGGGGCGTACGACTCCGTTTGGCATGGGAGGCTTCTAGATAAAGTCAGCAGTCTCGGTATTCACGGGAATATGTTTAATTTCATACAAAACTTCATAAATAACCGTGCTTTAAGAGTCAAAGTGGGGTCCTCCGTGTCAAAAATACATCGAATTGACATGGGGGTCCCCCAAGGCAGCATCATAGCCCCAACTCTTTTCAATATCATGATTCACGATATTTCCAAATTAAAACTTAAAAATTGTCAAATTTCTATGTATGCTGACGACATAGCCATCTGGTCGTCAGCATTCACAAAAAGTTCAAAAGCTCTAGCTATACACCTACAAAACCATCAAACAAATACTAGTCTTATCATTGACTACTTACAGAAAAATGGATTCTCCCTGTCCTCGGACAAGTGCGAGTTCATGTGCTTCCGTCATAATTTAATCCAAAAAAATATCAATATTAACATTTTGGGTCAACCAAAATCAATGACAAATAAAGTCAAGTTTCTAGGGGTGGTTCTCACTCCACGTCTTAACTGGAGCCCACATATTGACCACCTTTGCCGAAAAGCTATAAAAGGCACCAACTTTATTCGAATCATCTCTTCCCAGACATGGGCTCAAAACTCTAAGTTTCTTGTTCTTTTAACACAAGCTCTAGTCCGCAGTCGCTTAACATATGGGATGGAAGCATTCCATAACATTACAGATAATCTAGTAAACAAACTACAAACAATAGAGCTAAAAGCTCTAAAAGCTGCCCTCAACGTTCCAAAGTTTGCAAATAATAACATGATCTATGGAATAATAGGTTGGATTCCAATAAAACATCTTATGAAACTAAACACTTCTACATTCCTTACAAGACTATATGCAACAAATCATTTTTCTATAGAAAGTTTTAAGGAAGAATTTGAAGACCCTTTTTATAATCATCCATCCTTTCAACAACAAAAACCAACTATGGCACAAAAAGTTTGCAACCCTTTAGACTATTCCCGGGAAATGCTCTCTATGGCGGGCCTGGAAATAGATGATATTGAAACTCATCCAAAATTCCCTATCCCACATTGGGAATGGGAATCAGCACACTTTGATACTGCTTTACATCAAATGTACTCAAAATCAAATCAGCCAAATTTACTTTCAGTTGCGGCCAAAGAAAAAGTTTCCGAAATTAAACATCATTTATTAATATACACGGACGGTTCTAAGATCTCCGATTCACAAATAGGGTGCGCTTTTACTATTCCAGCCCTCAAGATTACTAAATCCTTTCAATTAAATTCAAAAATCTCAATATTTAGTGCAGAACTCTGGGCAATTCTTGAGGCCTGTTTTTTTATAAACGAGTTTCAAAAATCATTGTATCAAGTGACAATCCTCACAGATTCCTTATCTTCGATACAAGCATTGCAAAATAATACAAAAAATAGAAGAAAAATTATACAAGAGATACAAAACCTTATTCATCAAATAAGAATTAAAGGTACTGATTTAACCATTATGTGGATTCCCTCCCATTTGGGACTCACAGGGAATGACCTTGCTGATACAGCAGCCAAAAGGGCAGCTGAACACATTGAGGGTCAGTCTATAAACATTAAATTGTCTCTGTCAGAGATTAAAAACCATTTAAAACGTTGTGTGTACCGGAGATGGGCTGAGGAATTGGATTCCTATTTAGAAGCCCAACTTCGGTACAGGAAATTTATCAGTGGTGGTCTTCATCTGCCCGTTCCCCATAAAATTCAAGGCAGAATCAACAGATTCTATACTAACTCTATTCGATGTAAATTTAGGGACACCCCATGTAAATGTGGAAAAATGTTTAGTCTGAAGCACATGTTTGACCCCTGTAGTCAAATAAAAAAGGAACTACAACCTGTTATAAACAAATGCAAACAAAACAACTTAATATATAATGAAAAGAACATTTTAAACAAACACCATAAATTAGGTTGGTCACCAATGGTTTGGCTCGCTGAGGCAATTGGCCAGGTGTCATTCAAACACCTTGTTTAAATCTGAACTATTTTTACTGGTGGGAATAGAGTCCCTCTGGTGTGTGGGCCGTATACCTGTCTGCATTCCCGCCCCCTTTACCCCCACTTCCCTTTTTATCTAAAATATGTGCCTGATGGGCTGAAGTGACTCTTTTGAGCCCACTATTTTTTAAAAAAACCCCTCTCCTATGCAGATGGGTGTCCGGCACACACAACGGAGGTATCTTTCGTAACCGTTGCGTTTAACGCTTGTGCTCCCCCCCCTTTTTGGGACTGCCCATGCGGTGTCCTGTCACTGCTCGGGGCGGAGAGGAGGGGTCCCTTCCCCTCCCTCCCTCCGTCCCGAGCATACAGGAGTCGTTAACCATCCCCACCCTCAACTCTTATATCATCCTCCTAAAAACCATTCAACTATAAATAACAACTCTTATTAATCTCACTTATCTCACAGTCCACCGTGACATCAGGGGCGGGGGAGTCTTTGTTGCTACCCCCCCCTGGGATCAGATGGAACACATAATATTATTTATAACAATGGTGGCCTCTGGCGGTATGTTCCCCTATTCACAAATAATTTTATATAAAATAATGACTTCTCACTAGATTTCATCTAGTTAAATAACTAAAATCACATATGGTCAGGTTAGACCAAAATATACATAAAACAAACTAGATTTTAATAGCAACTTTTAATATAACTATGGAACCTTAATAGTTATAAACTTGTCTCTTTTTATCAAATCTTAACTTATTTTACATATTAAACAATTTTAAGACATAGATTTTAACAAAACAATTTTAAAGCTATAGGGTTTAGTCCCGTAGCTTGACTAGAGTAGAACATAAATTTTTAACATAAAATTTTATAAATTCACATACGTGAAAATAACATTATACTTTGCCCTATGGACAATATTAAATAAACTAAATACTTGTTAAAACTTTAACATAGTTTAAAAATTCAACTTAGTTATAATTGAAATATTAAATAATAACGTCACTTGTAAAAAGTTTAAACAGTTTGTCTGTAAAAGTGGTGTACATAATAACAATGTACATATTAATATTAATAGCCTTATGGCCAAAAACTTTTTTGACAGTTGTCTTTGTATCAAATAAATTTATAATTAAAAAACCTCTAGGTAACTATTAGTTGTGTTTGGTCCCAAGGGACCAAAACCTAATAGGATAGCCTTATATAATAAAAAAATGTACATATATAAAAAGGAAATTAAAGAATAACTTGTACCTTTTCATAACTTTTTTGAAAAGTTTTTTAAAACTGTATATTAACTTGAACACAGGCTTCTGCCTGTCAAGAATTTTAATAATAAAGCTCGTCCCGAGCACAAACACGGATTGTTTTTATCCAATTGCTCAGTTGAGCCTAAAATGCATGAATTTTAACTGTAGCCCTGGGGTTTTTTAATCAGACCTCCTCCAATCTGTCAGATTTAAAAGCAAACAGCTAAATATCTTTTAAAAATAAAATATTTTATCACAAACTTAAAATTTTATATTCTTCAGCTTGCGCTATTAAAATAAATTAAAAAAAATTCTTTATTAACTCTGATAAAATAAAATAAATAACTTCTTTCAAATTTCATCTTATAAAACTTAAAATCCATCTTTTTTCTAGGATCTTTATAAATTAAAATGCCTCAAATAGTCTTTTGGCTCAGAGGGCGTAAAATCTCTATTTTTCTCTTTCTCTACCTTTCAATTACATCACCAATAGTCACAGACAACAACACAATTTATTCTAACACTATTCAACTGACCGTCAATGGCACCACAACAAATCTAGTCAATATCTATTTTCCGAAAGGCTACAATGCCAATGCCACTCGTGACTGGTTATCTTCACTCTCTAACTCTGTCTCCTGGGTAGTGGTGGGGGACTTTAACGCCCACCACCCTGCCTGGGAGGCCTTTAACTCTAGCCCCGATTCTGGAGGTATCAAACTTTTCCACGATATTATTAATTCCGATCTTGTACTGTTAAACGATGGCTCTGCCACTAGATTTCCAGATAGTCCTAAACACAAACCGACCGCCATTGATTTATCTCTCGTCTCCCCTAACTTCGTAGCGAGTCACGAGTGGTATCCCTTTTCTGATACACTTTTTTCCGATCACAAACCAATCTCAAATCGAATTCAATGTACCGCACGAACAAACCAACAGAACAGAAAAACAACATCCTAAATACCATTTTGACAAGGCTAACTGGCATTTATTCCGCTCGCTTTTAAACAAACATAACATTGAAAATACTGAACACGAACAATTAGAACCTTATCAGACAAGCCATATTGCAGGCCTGTGATAAATCGTTTCAGTCATTCAGCGTCTAGCCGCCAACGAAGCAGGACCTCTGAGCGACACAAGCGAGAAAGTGAAGAAAAGAAGGGGAGCCTCCAGCCCTCAACGCTTCAAATTTGACAGCGAAGAAAAAGAAAGAGGAGTGTTTTCTCTCCAAATCCAATTAGTTCGCCGGCCCCCCACCACACAGCCCAGTTGATCACGCCACCTCCACGCCCTGCCGACATTCTACGAGGAAGATAAGTACTCGAAACGAGCAGCTGGCCGTCCGAAATTTCGACACATATTTCAAAGTAATTGCGTGAACTCTTGGCCTGGGGAGGCACTGTGTGTATATAGTATATATTTATTCTAACAACTTTTTCCCCCATCCTTTATCATTTTCCTCATTATTATTTTCTTGTTTAGACATGTAAATAGGGCACCATGAGCGAGAACAAGATAGATATAGAGGGAAGGGGGGGGGGGAGCAGCAACACACCAGATAGTCCAGATGCGAGCATCAACACCATCTTTGATAGCTCGTCTGACTCACACATTTATCGAGGTAGAGGTTGAGCCAAGGCTCCCTCCCTCCGTGCACAAGGTAGTAAGTCCTACACCTTCTAATACCAGCACACCTAACACCCCTACCAGAAAACGAAACCGAGGGGCCGATTCAAGCCCCTCAAGTCCTCGCTTATCGCCAGGAAACAAAAAAACAAAGGAGGACCTCCTCACTATGGAAAAAAACATCAGTCCCATCAATTCCCAAGAAGAAACACAGAACCCACTTACCCTTCAGGACACAAATATCGGGGAAACCACCATGGGCACCCCCCCTCTCATCACCCATTCCACAGACAACTCACACACAGACATACACTCCATCTGGGGCACCTTCCCCAACCCGAACACAAACACACAACAAAACCAACAACAAGAGCAACCAGGGTCAAAATCGAGCTCGAGACCCATACCCAAACCGAGACGGGTGCGTGCACATACAGCGACACACACACGTAACCAGTCAAGAGATACACTCAAACCCACTTTTTTTAAAGTACCCGGTCATCGTGGAAGATTTGGGCACGGGCCCTGCCACCATCAAGGGCCTCGGGCCCTTCACGGGAATGCGCCTCTGGCAGAACGCCATTGGTGACATTTCAAGTCAAAGGTCCCTGGCCGGCAACCGACTGCTCATAGGCTGTATTTCGGCAGAGCAACAAACAAAACTAACTAACATGAAATGCATTTCTAAAATAAACATCAAATGTTTCATTCCGACAGCAACAACAGAGGGGGTCATTAGACCAATCCCCCTCGAAGAGAAATTAGAAGACCTGTTGCCACTGATTACAAATGCCAAAAACATCCTCCGACTCAATAACCGTGATGGTTCAAAATCAAAAGCAATAAAAATAACATTTAATGAACCGCTATTACCACAACAAATTAAAATCTGTGCCCAGACCTTTGAGGTCACACCCTTCGTTGCCCCGGTTAGGAAGTGCAAAAAGTGTGCCCGGTTCGGACACTCGGCCGAGCAATGCCGAGCAAAGAAGGACACTTACGCCAGGTGCGCCGAACCGGGCCACTCCTCCCAGCTGTGCACTAACACCAACAAGTGCATCAACTGTGGAGGTCCCCACTCAGCGGCATATGGTGGATGTCCCCAATATCAGCTCCGCGTCCGCGCCAATAGAATTCGCGCGGAAGTTTTCATCCCGTACTCCGAAGCCATACGCCGGGCCAAACTGGCCCAGGAATTGGAAAATGTCCAAAAACAGAAACCCCCTCCCTCTCCTGTCTCTCCCACAGTGGACCCACTGTGGCAACAGGAGGAGAGACAAAAACCCTCCTACGCCAACGCAGTGAGAAACTCAAATTTCAATCTCCCACCCAAGATAACAGTACAAACCCAACCACAGCAACAACAACACTCAAACCAAACCCCTCATACACCCACACTTTTGACTGACATACAACAGGTTTCTGAAGAAACACAGCATCCTAAAAACAAATCAACTCCAAAAATTAAACCCAGAAGACGAATTCTCAGTTCCCAAGAAAGAATACTAAAGAAAAAAGCCGAATCAGCAAAAGCCGCTCTTCGTGAGCAGGTAGCCCAACATAAAATAGAAGAATTAGTCTCCAAACACATGGTCACCCTTTCCCAAAATATTATGACTCAAGTAACTACATACATGGACAAAATACTGACAAACTTTACAGACAAATGGACAAAACAAACACAAGTTGATAACCAGGCGAGTTCGTCCGCCCCCCCATCCCCATCACAAAACACAACTTTCATTGAAATAGATAAGATTAATTCAAGTTCTAAACAAAACAAAAACCAATCCACCACCGAAATAGCCATGACCCAGATTTTAACTCAGTTCGCAAAAGCACGCACATCACAGAAACCATGCGACCTACTGGAAGGGCTTCTCTCCCTTTTTCCAGCCTCTGATGGCCAGCCGCAGGTGGGCCCGAAAACCAATCTATTTAGATTGGCCGAGCTCGCCTGCGGCTTGGCGGGAGGGGAGGGGACCCGTCAAAAGAGGGGCGCCTCCCAGTCCCACAAGAGATAGTGGCGGCGGTCCACGCACTTCAAACTTAATTAAATTATTAACAACTTTTAATTACAGTACTCCCCACCTGTAAGGTTACTGTCCAAGCTAAATATTTTGCAATGGAACTGCCGTGCCATAAACAAAACAGGCGATCACCTAATTCATTATTTATCATCAAATTCCAACACATATCACTTCATTTGCTTACAATCATTAAATACTAATTATTCTAGACTGCCACGCATCCAAGGCTATCATTATCCCCCATCAGTAAGCAACACAAGTAAAATATATACAGCTACTTACATTCACCTAAGCATACAATATAATGACATTCAGTCTCCACAAGACAATATAACAGGTATTAGGTATGCAAATACCATTCAAACAAAAATAAATGGTAAAACAACTAACATTTTAAATTTATACTACCCCAAGGGGTATGACGCTGTAGATCGTCTCAACTGGCTTTCCTCCCTTTCTGACACTGTTTCCTGGGTGGTGGTGGGCGACTTTAACGCTCACCACCCTACCTGGGAATCATTCGGTACTACACCTAGTGGTGGGGGGGGGGGGGGGGGGGGGGGGGGGGGGGGGTACTTCTCCAACAAATTAATGATTCCCATCTCATTCTCTTAAATGATGGTTCTTCTACCAGATTTCCGGATTCTACTAAACATAAACCGACTGCTATAGACTTAACTCTTGTTAGTCCTGACTTAGTGGTAAACCATGAATGGTACCCACTATCTGACACCTTAATGTCAGATCATAAACCCATTTTGATAACATTTAACATTCAAATTCCATCATCGTTTCAACCACACCAACATAGATATAACTATGACAAAGCAAACTGGCCTTTATTCCAGTCTATCCTTTCTAAACAACATAATGACAACATTTTTGATTTGGATTTAGAAATTCATTATGAAAATATCAGAACTTCTATTTTAAACGCATGTGACCAGCTTTAACAATTCAAAATAATTCCCGTCCTTCCGCCAAACCCTGGTGGAACAAAACAGTTAAGGAAGCTGTACGGAAAAAAAAGAAAGCATGCAACTATTTTGATTGTCACCCCACCCCACCTAACCACGTTTCTAAAATCGAAGCAGAGAAACTCTGTGACGATGCAATAAATTTAGCAAAAAGAGAATACTTCAATACAGACGAGATCCTCGATTATCGAGATCTCGGTAAAGCTTGGAAGAAAATTAATTACATTAACAATAAAGGCAAGGTATGGGAGCCTAGAGTTATGAAAGATAACATAATAACTACAAATAACCAACAAACTGCAGAAGTCCTCGCGGACACATTTGCTAAAGCCAGTCAAACAGAATATCTTTCCACCGACGAGCAAAATAGACGTAACTCCACTCCAATAATTTCAAAATCAAATAATAATTCACATTATATAAATGCTCCCCTCAAGTTGACCGAGCTTGCTGGGTCCCTTTCTCAAATTAGAAAAGTTAATAAAGCAACAGGAGTTGATCCAATCTCCTACAGAATATTAAAAAAACTGCCCCCTTCTTTTCACGTGATTCTATTACAATTTTACGCTAGATGTTGGGAGGGGGGGGAGGTGCCTTGCACATGGAAAGAGGCACAGGTGGTGGGGGTCCTGAAGCCCGGAAAACCGGCTAGGGACCCCAAAAGTTACCGCCCCATCTCCCTCACCCCACACATTGGCAAGCTATACGAGAGAATCGTAAAAAACAGATTAGAATATTTTTTGGAAAAAAATAATATAATCCCCACAATCCAGGCAGGCTTTCGAAAACATAGATCCTGCATGGAACAAGCAGTTAGACTTACCTCCCATGTCAGAAAAGCACTAGCAAGAAAAAGGAAAGTCTTTGCCACCTTTTTTGACATTAAAGGGGCATATGACTCCGTCTGGCATGGGAGGCTATTAGAAAAAATCAGCAAGCTCGGTATTGAGGGTAACACATATAATTTTATTTATACTTTTTTACAGAACAGAAGTTTCAGAGTCAGGGTGGGCCAGTCTCTCTCTGCTAACCATAAAATGGACATGGGAGTTCCCCAGGGCAGCATCATTGCCCCCATTTTGTTTAACATTATGTTACACGACATTTCACAAATAAAATTTGAAGGTTGCCGAATCTCAATGTATGCAGATGACATTGCTATCTGGTCTCTGCCTACTGCACGAGGAGTTAGATATACCCTCGATCCCGAAATAGGTGTTCACCAACACAATACAAATTTAGTAGTTCATTATCTAAACTTTAACGGATTTACTATTTCACCGCATAAATGCGAATTCATGGTTTTTTCATCTAGCCCAGTCAAAAAAGATAACTTCAAAATTAAAATACAGAATCAAATAAAAACTCCTCCCTCCTATGTTAAGTTCCTGGGGGTTCATCTCTCGAGAGATCTCTCATGGACTTGTCATATCACTCATTTAGTTAATAAAGCTACAAAAGCTCTGAATCTGATAAAAGTCTTGAGCAGACAAAAATGGGCACAGGACCCTACATTTCTTATATATCTGGTCAGGACCCTGGTCCGTAGCCGGTTAACTTACGGCATGGAAACGTTTTACAATCTAACTAAATCAAATTTAACTGCATTACAAACTATTGAATTAAAAGCACTAAAAACAGTCCTGGGCCTCCCGTCCTTTGCAATAAACTATTTAGTTTACAGAGACATAGACTGGCTCCCCATTCATCTCTTAATTAAATACAATTGTGCTACCTTTTTAACCAGATTATATAGCACAAATAACTTCACAAAGGAAGAATTTTTTACACAATTTTCAGACCCGTATTTCGCAACATCAAAAAAATCTGTTAAAAAATTTATTAATATTTATGATTATGTTGAAAAATTGTTTGAAAATGCAGGAGTGTCAATTGAAGACACTGTATTTTATCCTAGACATATTGTGCCACAGTGGGATTGGGATCCACCAGACTATGACACTTCACTACATCATGAATTCAATAAAGATGAACAAATTAACCTATTAACAGTAGCCGCCAAACAAAAAATCCATAATTTTCAGCACCAACTCTGTATTTATACAGATGGCTCAAAACTAAATGGAAATAAAATAGGATGTGCTTTTGCAATACCTAATTTAAAAATTTTCAAACAATTCCAACTAAATTCAAATCTTTCCATTTTTTCAGCAGAGCTTTGGGCCATCTTAGAAGCCCTCTCATACATTAACGAATTACCAAACCCCCCCTTTCACATTGCCATCTTCTCAGATTCACTTTCTTCCATTTTTGCTTTGCAAGGAGAGAGCGATAACCGTCTAGAAGTCAAAAATGAAATAAAAAAACTAATACATCATCTCCATTTAAAAGGTACAAAAATCACTTTAATATGGATCCCCTCCCACTGTGGCATTAGGGGAAATGATCTGGCAGACAGAGAGGCCAAGAGGGCTGCCTCTCACACATCTGGCACCCCCGTCGATCTGGGCCTGTCTGTTAGTGAAATTAAGTCTCTTCTGAAAAAGTCAATATTCCAGGAGTGGGCCAGTGAGCTTGAGAGTTACACAAAGGCCCACTCCTGGGACCACAAGATAGTCCAGGGGGGACTTTTCCTCCCCATCCCTTATCACATCTCCAAACTCATATTTAGATTAAGAACAAATTCAACTTATTATAAATTTAATAGCCCTATTTGCAAATGTAATAATACACTGAATTTAATGTAATAATACACTGAATTTAGAACATCTCTTTAATCCATGTATATATATTCAACAAGATTTTGACCAATTCTTTTGTAAAATAAAAACAGCCAATATACCTTTCACAAAAAAATCAATATTAACATATGGAACAAAAGAATGGTCCCCCCTGGTATGGTTTGCGCAAGCCATACGTAGATCATTTATTAAAGAATATATGTAAAATGTTATAACTTTGTGGCTACCATTTGCTGCGGCCGTTATGACCTGAAGTTTATTCCGGTCTACCATCTTTACCTTCGTATCTTCATGGAGGGCCGGAATCTAAAATATAAATAACTGTTTTGTCCGTGCAGGACCCCGGTTACATCACTACTTGTGGTGGTGCCATAGCCGATGAGGTTTAACCGAGGCGTGGTCACCGCTACACCTATCTGTATTAATAAAAAAAATCGGGACTTTACTGGTTTCGTACTGCCTCCGGGCATTGCCTCCAGTATTGTTCCCACCATATTTGTATTTACAAATGTCCCATATGTGTCTGATTCAGACCAAGAGGACGTAAAACTCCATTTTCGTCGTGCAGGACCCCGGTAACATGGCGCCTTTCCTCTGTCTGGGGTGGGGAGGAGGGGTCCCTCTCCCTCCCTCCCCCTGCCCTAGTCAAGAAAGAATCATTAACCTCTCTCACCACCATTCTATCCCACTCTTACTTAGGCTCGGGCTCCCATGCCAGCACTCATAAATTTAAAACATAATATAATCATACAACGTCCACCTGTATGATATCGAGGGCGGGGGGGGTTTTGTGGCCCCCCCCCCTCGGGACTCTGCAGGTGAACACTGAATTAAAACGGAATCAATATAATAAAAATTGTAAGTCTCTGCCTTATAACCATCAATAAATTATAGAGCCAAGCACGGCAAACCTTAAAGTTTTCATTGGTCCTGGCAAATATAAAAGAAACAAACAATCTACGTGATGGACACCTCTTCGTAAAATCCTAGATAACTGAACTGGACACCTCTTATCGCGAATATTCGTGTAGTACTTCACTGTCCAAATTTACAACGCTTTTCATTGATCCTCTCGCTTAACGAAGAGGACCAAAACAAACACACACCCCATTACTACTTTTAAGATGCACCACGGTCACCGATTGCCTGCCGGGGTTCAACATTGCCAATACCCGTCTTAATATGACCTTTATATATTTTATGAACAACATTTTAACTATAAATATCTTATCCTCAGAACATATTTTAACATAATTCGCATTTTTTAAAATAATTTATCCAACACCCCTGACCCCCCCAAAGAACTTACCCCAAAGACTACAAATTTTATATCCCAATCAACATGTTATTTTATCAACCCACCCGTCCCACCATACATTTTAACTAAGCGTATAGATAGACTGGGTGGCCTCCCCTCCAGCTGCGAACTTATCGCAAAATACAGAGATAACACAGAAAGAATGAAAGTATGAATGAATAAATTAGTAATTAGGCATTTCCCCACCTCACGTTCCGGGAACCTTTTTCTTTCTTTTATTTTTTCACCCTTCCTTTCGTTGAGCTGATCTCCCCCTTGTTGGGGTGGGCCTGCGGGGGGTGCTGACGCAGGGATGGCCTGCGTATCGCTCCCCTCGCTTGTCTTGCCCCCTCATTGTGCGCTGAGACCCTCCGATCCCCCCTCCCCCTATTCTTTTGTTGTTCCCGGAACACAATGTTAATAATAAACTTAAAATATAACTTTATCCTTTTTTAATAAAATGAATAACTAAATCCACGATGTAAATACCTTCCCCTGCTCTCTCTCCAGGGAAGTCCCAGGGGAGAGAGTTCTCTCCCCAAAGTGGATAATTTTAAACTTTTATAAAATAGGGCCTTCGCCCCGTGATCTATTTTTACAGTTCACAAATTTTTGTAAATAGATTAAATAAACACCTGTAAATATAAGTCTTTTAACATAAGTAAAGGACAGTTTTGTCTTTTAATAATAAAATCAAGCTTTTGGAGTTTTTAAACCCCGTAGCCCTGAATTTTAAACTTTATCGGTTGTTTCGGTCGACCAGACAAGATTTTTGAATTTTATATTACACCATACTATTTTATAATTCATTTAACACGAACTTCGGTTCCAAAACTATTTTAAGCTCGAACTTCGGTTCATAATCATTTCAAATGATCATTTTAAACTTGCTAGCTAGGAGAATTCCCCCCCACCACTATATGTTTGTCCACGTCTTGTCCTCATGTGTCCTGTGATGTTTTATCTTTATTTACCCATACCCAACTAATACACATGTCCCATATGTGCCTTCCCGGGTCGAGAGGACGTAAAACACCAAAATTACTACTACTACATTTTTAATTGGCGTCCTAATGTAAACTGTTCGTCGGTGGATCGAGTAACATTAATAATCAATATTTTTTGAATTATAATTTTCAATTCATAACTTAAAAAAGGGACACTGTGCGCGGGTCGGATTGGCCCCCTTTCTTCCCCCCGTTCGGTAGAGGGCGCTGGTGCGACCCGTGCGCAGTGTCTTTGGTAGTTGTTGAGCATTGTCCCCTCTCCCCTTTCTTTTGGGAAGAGGGGGGGGGACTCTTGCTGGGTGCCCCATGCTGGTGACAATTATTATTTCTTACCGGCCTGGGACACCCCCGGGTGGTCGCCCCTATTGGCGTCGCACCCGTGTGTCAACGTCCCTAACCGAAGGGAGTCCTTCACTTATATATTCACATAACTAATTAAATTAACATCTATATTTCTAAACTTTTTCTGGTGGGGGTGGGGCCCCCCCGGTTGGCGGGCCGCGCGCTCACTCACAACTCCCGTCCCCCTTCCCAATTTGTGTACGTCCTTTTTATTTACATATGTGCCGGTTAGGCTGAAGTGACCCTTTTTGGGGTCCACCCTTTTTTAAATACCCTCCCCATGTCAGTGGGCGCTCGGGGCGCCCCCCGGGGCGGTCACGGTAGTCGTGACGCTCTGCGTTGTGGACCTCCCGCACTTCGGTGCATTGGCCACAAAAGCGACGCCTTTCCTCTGTGAGGGGTGGGGAGGAGGGGTCCCTTTCCCTCCCTCCCTCCGCCCCTCCCAAGTAAGAATCCCTAACCACCCCCCCCCACCATCATCCTTATTATTATTATTTCATCAACATTATAAAAATTGGTAAATATCTTACTCGGGCTCCCATGCCAAAACACAATCCCAATATAACTTAATTCTTAAACCTTAGTCACATCATGACAACGAGGGCGGGGGGGTCTTTGTAGCTACCCCCCCTCGGGAAATCATGTTCACTATTAACATACACACACAATCTGCGTGACCGCCGTCTCTAGTCACCCAATATTAAGAAACTTCCTCTTAATTTCACATATAAATTTTTTATATATATAAAAATATTTAACCATAATTACAACTAGACTCATTGCCGGCCAGGGACGTTTCCCCGTGATGCTGTCCGTCTTTCGCGCGTATGTCCAGTACTATCTTTTTTAATTAATAAATATATTACACCATACTCTTATAAATCCATATAAAGTGAAACATTAATTTTATTAATAACTTTTAACATACAACAAAACATTTTTAAATTACTTTTATCATTATATTTTAATTAAGATATAGAGGTTGTCTCCCCCCACTTTAGGAACGGGTTAATAGTTAACCCTTTTAAAATATATTTTAACAATATTATAAAATAAAAAATAAATCATGGTGCCCTCTTCGCCAAATAGACATGTTTAAATATGTTTGTGTGTAAATAGAATACTCAGTTGGGATCTTTTAAAAATAATTTTGCCCGAAGTTGGGGCCCCCCCCTTGGGGAGGTGCACCCATCGCTTGTGGTGGACGCGAGTTTGTCTCGCATGTCCCCCGGCGGCGGGGGCGGCTCCCCCAGCTTGGGAGGGTCCCCCGGGTAACTGTCCCCTCCACCTTCCCTCCTCCCAAACCCCGTGAGATGACCTCCCCCTTGATGGGGCGGGCCCGCCGCGGGTTGATGACGCGAGGATGGCTCGCGTATACCTCCCTCGGCTGGCCCGCCTCAACTCGTGGTGTTGAGGCCCTCCGGGTTCCCCCTTTTTTCCCTCCCCTTTCCTTTCACAGATCCCAGCTGAGCTATTAGACATCCCCCTTTCTTTTTGATTACAAAGCCTCTTTCTTTCTTTAGATTATATATCGCCGTAGTTGGAGTTCTCTCCCTCGGCATTTTTAATAACATAGATGTATATAGGCTCCAATTTTGTACATAAAAACAAAATATATATTTACTGTAAATAACAAATCTATATCTGTAAATATAATTTTAAACAAATATTTAACGGCCAAAATTGGTTTTTATTAATAAATATAAAAATGGATATTTTTAACATAGTAGCCTTGAAATTTTAATACAACAGGGAGGGTTGTACTCGGGCCAGATAACAAATGAATTTTAACTTAATTTTTATACATAAATAGTTATTTAACAGGCATCTTTAGATATCACTAACTAATTTTATAATTTTTAACAGGATATCCCTCACCTCACACGAAAAACTTGCGCTTTTAGAATCCTTCCCCAAAACCTTTTTATGTTTTGTCTTTGTTTTTGTACACGTCCTCTTACGTTTTTGTATTGTCTTTTGTTTATTTACAACTAACAAATGTCCCATATGTGCCTTCCCAGGTCGAGAGGACGTAAAATTCCAAACAACTCGGTGCCTGTACTTCCCCTGCTTGGCTCTGATAAGCCTAAAGCCAAACCATGGTGGAATGGTAGAGTCAAGCAGGCAGTGCAGGCCAAAAAGAAGGCCTGCAATCGCTTTGATTTACACCCCCAATCATATTCTTAAGACAGAGGCAGAGGAGCACTGTGACGACATAAACGAAGCAAAACGAGATTTTTTTTCAAGATAACGAAGAAATATTAGACTATAAAGACTTAAGTAAAGCCTGGCAAAAACTGAAAAAAATCAATACCAAAGGTCATGTATGGGAGCCCAGAGTCCTCAAAAATAATAAATTAACTACAAATAACTTTGACACCGCTAATACCTTGGCGGAGACTTTCGCCCAGGCCAGCCAGACAAAATATCTCCCCACTAAAGATAAAATTAAACGTCAAAGTATTCCCCACCACACTAAATCTAATGACAACTCCCACTACATCAATGCACCCTTGAAACTTACCGAGGTTGCTGCTTCCATTAACTTAATCAAAAAAACCAGTAAAGCCACAGGAGAAGATATCATCTCCTACAAACTAATCAAAGAACTTCCCCAATCTTTTCACAAAATTTTACATAATTTCTATTCCAAGTGCTGGGAGGGGGGAACTGTTCCTCAAGCTTGGAAGGAGGCACAGGTCATTGGGATCCTTAAGCCAGGAAAGCCGGCTAGGGATCCCAAAAGCTACCGCCCCATCTCCCTCACCCCTCACTTGGGCAAAATTTACGAGCGTATCGTAAAATATAGACTTGAATATTTTTTAGATAAAAACAACATTATCCCCACTTTTCAAGCAGGATTCCGTGCACATAGAAACTGCATGGAACAAGTAGTCAGACTCACCTCCCACGTCAGACGGGCCTTCACGCGCCGAAAAAAGGTCCTGGCCACCTTTTTTGATATAAAAGGGGCCTATGACACAGTCTGAACGTAGCCCCCCCTTCAGTCTTTCTCAAGTTCCCCATTGTTATGGAGGACTTGGGTACAGGCGCGGCCAGATTTCGAGCACTAGGGCCTAACACAAGCTTTCAACTCTGGAAAAGTACTGTAGGAACCATCCTCAGCCAGCGACCTCTTTCCACCAACCGCTGGCTGATTGGATGCAAATCACTTCATCAACAGCAACAACTTCTAAAACAGAAATCCCTGGCGGGAATACACATTAAATGTCACGTCCCAGCAGCTACTACTGAGGGCGTGATAAAAGGTATTGCCACATCTGAGAACATCAGCAACCTTACCCCCCACATTTTAAATGCCAGACAAGCCATTCGCCTGAAAAACAAGGATGGTACTCCATCAAGAGCAGTTAAAATAACTTTTGACCTACCCACTCTCCCAGAAACGGTTAGGATCCAGGCAGAGGTGTTCGTAGTCCACACCTACGTGGCACCAGTTCGAAGATGTCGCAAATGTGCCCGCCTTGGGCACTCACAAGACCAATGTAGGTCTGAAAAATTGACTTGTGTGCGTTGTGCCCAGGGCGGACATAATGTAAAAGACTGTTCCTCCACCAACATGAAATGCGTAAATTGTGGTGGAGGACATTCGGGGGCCTACCTCGGATGCCCAGAGTATCAGGCACGCCTGAGAGCCAATAAGATAAGAGGGGCTTCATTTATTCCTTTTTCGGAAGCCATCCGCAGAGCAAAAACCCAAATTCAAGAGGAAAAAATAGCAAGAGAGAGCCTGAGACCACCACCTTCCCCTCCTCCCCAGGTGGACACTCTCTGGAGAACGGAGGAGAGGTCGCATGCCTCCCCACCAGGGAGCTATGCGACTGTCCTCCAAAGTCGTGCCAGTGACACACTAAAAAAGGCTAACAACAAACAAGAAATAGCCACAAACACCTCTTCAACTCCAATTTCAGCGCCCAAACCAGTAGTCACTTACAAAATAAAGAAAAAAAGAATAAACAGTAATAGAATTCGCAACCTAAAGCTTAAAGCTAACAACCTGAAGGCCTCTCTTTCAAAGACCGTCTCAGAGACGAGGATTCAAGAGATTGTCGCCGAAGAAATCAAAAAACAAACTCAGTCTATGATCACTACAGTCACAAACTACATGGATAATCTTATGACTACTTTCACCCAAAAACACCAAGTGCCAGCACCAACACCAGCCGATCCCCCCACAATCTCCACAACTTTCAATCTTGACCAGTTTGCAAAAGCTTCTTCCAACAAACCCCCAAGGGAACAAATAGTAACTCAAATTTTAATTTCATTAGCAAAAGCGAAAACAACAAATCAACCCTCTCTACTGCTAGATGGCTTAGCCACACTCTTTCCCGTGGTGGCGGGCACATCTCCAACGACACTCTCTAAAGATACCAGTCTGCTCAGATTGGCCAATCTGGTCTGTGAAAACAGCCCCACGAGTAGAGTCAGAAGTAGAGTAACACCATCAACCACAGGTAGACCAGACCGTCACTAAAACACAAACTAAACAAAACACCTGACTAAACTAACTTCCGGGACCCCGAACATGGGGTCCAAAAACGTCCCCTTTAGTATACTTCAATGGAACTGCCGCGCAATCAATAGTAATTTAGATTTCCTGATAAATGTTTTAGCTACCAACCCAATACAATATCAAATTCTTTGCTTACAGTCCTTAAATACTGAATACTCAGGCCTTCCTAAGATAGAAGGTTTCCAATTTCCACCATCATTTAATAGTATGAAAGGACGTATCAAAACCGCCACTTACGTCCGTACTAATATATACTTTCAAAAAACAACTCCCCCCACAGAAGACATATTATTAAGATATTCAAATAGCATTCAAATCTCAATAAATGACAAAAAGACAAACATTTTAAATACTTATTTTCCACAGCCATACGAGAGGTCCCCCACCTCAAATTGGTTAAGTTCCCTCACCACCTCCGAAAACTGGATAATCGTCTGTGACTTTAACACCCACCACCCCTTCTGGGAAGTGGGGTGTACAGTCACTAGTGCAGGGGCTTCTAAACTACTAGATGAAATTAACAACTCTGATTTAATCCTGCTAAATGATGGGTCTCCCACTAGGTATCCGGACGTGCCTGGCCAAAGACTAACAGCTATAGACCTAACTTTAATAAGCCCCGCTTTGGAAAAAAATTGTACGTGGACACCATTGGTGGACCCCCTGGGGTCGGACCACAAACCTATATCTATAATACTAAACAGTACACCAGACCCACCAGAAGAAGAGCTTACCCCTAAATTCATTTATGATAAAGCAAATTGGGAGCTCTTCCAATCAGAACTCAATAAAACTACTCTATCAAACTTACAAAATGACAACCTAGAAACTTATTATAACAACATACGTAACACTATTCTTAAGGCAGGAAATGCAGCCATTCCGACCACAAAAAAACAGGGGGAGGGGTATTGCCCCACAAAAAACAACCCCTGGTGGAATGAAGAATGTGCTGCAGCAGTAAAAACCAAACATAATGTTAGCAACACTTTCAATAAATTCCCCACAGCAGAAAATTTCACTTTAAAAAAAGAAGCAGAATCTTATAGTAAAAAAATGGTGGCTAAAGCCAAATTAGAATACTTTTAGAAGATCAAAATTACAAACTTTAGAGATTTAGGGAATGCCTGGAAAAGATTAAAAAAGTTACGTAGAGGGGGCATTCCCACACAAATTAGAGTGAAAATAAAGGATAAATTAACAACATCAAACAAAGAAACAGCAGATGCCCTAGCAGAACATTTCTCTCACAATAGCCAAACCACTACCCTTCCAACTCTAGAACAACAACGTAGAAAACAGATTCCAAAGCCAATTAAATCCACAAATAACTCAAACGTCATAAATGCTCCCCTCAATTATGCCGAGCTCGCTATGTCCCTACGTTCAATAAGGAAAGTAAATAAAGCTACAGGAGGGGATCCCATCTCCTACCAGCTCATTAAAAAACTTCCCCAATCATTCCTAAATATCCTCCTACACTTCTACTCCAGGTGTTGGGAGGAGGGGGAGGTCCCACAGGCGTGGAGGGACGCACAGGTGATTGGGATCCTGAAACCTGGGAAACCAAAACAGGATCCCAAGAGCTTTCGTCCTATCTCCCTCACCCCTCACCTGGGTAAGGTGTGCGAGAGAATCGTGAAACAACGATTAGAATATTTCTTACAAAATAATAATACGTTACCCTCATTCCAGGCAGGCTTCAGGAAACATCGAAGCTGCATGGAACAAGTATGCAAGCTTACGTCTCATGTCAGAAAATCATTTAGTAGAAGAAAGAGGGTCCTAGCGACCTTCTTTGACATAAAGGGAGCTTATGACTCCGTCTGGCATGAGAGACTGCTTCAAAAAGTTAGCGAACTCGGCATAGAGGGGAACCTCTTCAATTTCATTAATTCCTTCCTGCAGAATCGTACGATCACAGTTAGGGTTGGCCAGGCACTGTCCGGAACCCATACTATCGATATGGGAGTCCCTCAGGGTAGCATAATTGCACCAACTCTTTTTAACGTCATGCTGCATGATATGAAGTCAATTCCCCTTAAGGGAACAAGTATTTCCATGTACGCTGACGACATTGCTATCTGGACACAAACCCCCAGACAAACAAACTCAATAAAAAATGATAAAATTTTTAAACAACATCAAGAATACACTACAGCCATAGCGAGCTATTTAAGAACAAACGGCTTCGCGTTATCTTTAAACAAATGTCAGTTCATGATATTTACAAGCCAAGGAAATAAACAAACAAACGTTTCCCTAGACATTTTGGGCTCTAAAGTCACCCCCAGTCCACAGGTAACATTCCTAGGAATAGTATTAACACCCACCTTGTCCTGGGGCGCGCATGCCCAGAGTTCAGTTAAAAAAGCTTCAAGAGCCCTAAATTTTATTAAGATTATTTCTAAAGAACCTTGGGCCATGGAGGCCAAATTATTAACTTACCTAACCAGAGCCTTGGTTCGGAGCCGACTTACCTTTGGCATGGAAGTGTTTTACTCCATGTCCAAAACAGCTTTCAAAAATATACAAGCAGTAGAAACTAGAGCTTTAAAATCGGCAATGGGTATTCCCCGGTATGCTAGTAATAAGTTAGTATATAGGGATGTAGACTGGCTGCCTTTAAGTAAATTAATGAAATTATATTGTGCTTGTTCCCTTACAAGATTGTTTTCAAACAAACAGGGTTCTTCAGAAGAATTTTATGAAGACTTCAAAGAAACATCAAGTATAGTCAAAGGTAGATTAAAACTGGAAAAAAACCAGACTAAATATTCTAAGGTAGTCGACCTTTTCGACTACACCAACACCCTTTTTAACGATGCAGGGGTCACAGTGGAGGAGGTGACTAATCAGTCCCAGCAGGTTTTTCCCCAGTGGGAACTAGAGCTCCCCATCTATGATACCTCACTGCATTTAAAATATTCTAAACAAAATGATTCCAATCTAATTTCAGCAGCAGCTAAAGAACAAGTCTACAGTCTCAAAAACCATCTACAAATTTTCACAGATGGCTCTAAAATCAATGGCCACACAGGCTGTGCATTTACGATTCCATCACTAAAGATAGCCAAACGTTTCAAACTTAATAATAATACATCAATCTTTAGTGCAGAACTCTGGGCCATACTGGAGTCCTGTCACTATTTAAATAACTTACCGAACTACCCCAGAAATGTGGTCTTATTTACAGACTCTTTGTCCTCAATTAAAGCCCTTGAGGGCAACACAAACAAAAGATTAGAAATCATCAATGAAATCAGACTTATTATCCATCAGTTGAAACTAAAAGGCGTTGAGATGTTATTGTCGTGGATTCCCTCTCATGCAGGGGTCTACGGCAATGACCTTGCAGACCGTGAGGCCAAGGCCGCTGCTCTTAACAAGGACGGTCCTATCACAAATATAAAATTGTCTATAGAAGAGATTAAAACTCGGCTGAAGCTGGCAATCTCAAATGAGTGGAAAGCTGAACTCAAAACTTATGCGGAGTCTAAAAGTGTCGACACTAACATAGTCAAACAAGGTTTATTTCTTAGCGTACCGTTCCCAGTCCAATCTATTATTTTCAGACTGAGAACGGACGCAATCCTCTCTAAATTTAACCCGAGACACTGTCTATGCGGACATATCATTAACGTGGAACACTTATTTCATTCATGTCGATTCATTGAGTCGGAACTGGGTGAGTGCTTGCAGAGCGCAAGCACTCACAACATTCCTTTCAAAAAGAAATATATACTAAATAACAATTCTGAGGGATGGGCCCCTCTGTTATGGCTAACTAGGGACCTCTCCAAGGCATCCTTTGGATATTTGTTTTAATGTTTTAAACACTTTTTAGTCTTGAAAATGTAACTTGTATAAACCGCAACGTAGTAGTCTGCTGCCCCGGAAAATTACTCTGGGAAAGCCTAGGGTCCCCCCGCTAAAGGTCCCTGACTACGTCACTCCTCTGCCCGACCCAAGGAGGAGGGGTCCCTTTCCCTCCCTCCCCTTGGTAGGACAAGAGTGAATCGTCTGTTCTTTTAATCTAACATTTTATAGGTGATTCAATGTAAATAGCACCTTATCCCCACCGGATCTTTGGCTTGGGGGGGTCGGGGGGCGGGGGGAACTTTGTTCCCCCGTCCCTCACCCCCCTCATGACCAATAAAAATTCCCATGTACAAAAACCCCACTTTTAAATAAAATTTCCTGGGCTGGGCCATTAGGCTTGTGGGCTGACAGCCCAGGAGGATAAGAAATTGGTTTTATAATCGGTCCAGTGGGGACCTTTCACAGTTTTAATCGAACAGATAGTTTTTGTTCTATGGCTTTGGCCTTTTAATAGATCGCAACAAAATTGTTGCATTAAAACATTTTTTTAAATATTAAAAGTATTGGTGTTTTGAAAAAACACAACTGTAAATATTTTTTACATAGACCTTTCTTTGAAGTTTTATAAATCTCGTTATTGTTCTTAAAAAATAGTGGTCCTGAAATTTTAATCCTAGTTTATCCTCCTAGGTCATACTTAGGAAAATTCTTTTAAAATAAAGTATTTTACCCTAACAAACACTTTTTAGCCGCAGGCCAGACCAGACATGGTTAAACTCAACTAGCTATACAAACAAAAACTATTTAAAAACTATAAGTACTAAAGTAACACTTCCTTTTTCTCTAAAAACTCTATTAAAATATAAATCTTAACTTTATAAAAAAGAAATGTCCCACATGGAAATTTCCGAGAGGACGTAAAACAAATAATTCTTCTAGTCTGGCATGGGAGGCTTCTGGACAAACTCAGCAGCCTCGGTATTGAAGGCAACACCTTTAACTTCATTCTCTCCTTCCTACATAACCGTAGCCTAAGAGTTAAAGTGGGTAAGTCCATGTCGATGTCTCACCAACTTGATATGGGAGTGCCCCAGGGCAGTATTATAGCCCCCACCTTATTCAACATAATGGTACATGACATCTACAAATTAAAATTAGAAAATTGCAAAATATCAATGTATGCGGACGATATCGCCATATGGTCCATCAACACCCCCCCCGGAAACTATTACAGCCTAGACCCCTTCCTACAAATTCACCAAACCAACATCAACAAAATAACTGACTACCTACACACTAACGGATTTACAGTTGCCCCTCAAAAATGCGAGTTCATGATTTTCTCTACAACCAAAGTTAAAGACATCACCATCAAAATTGATAACATCACCAAACCACCAGTACACTCTGTTAAATTCCTCGGCGTCAACATCTCATATAACCTCCAATGGAACAACCATATTCAATATTTAATCCGAAAAGCTAATAAAGCACTAAATTTCATTAAAGTTATAGCTCGCCAAAAATGGGCAAAAGAACCAACATTTCTGACATATTTAGTAAGATCACTGGTCCGTACCAGACTAACATACGGTATGGAAGCTTTCTACTCCCTCTCAAAAACAGCCCTTAACAGTCTCCAACATTTCTGACATATTTAGTAAGATCACTGGTCCGCTCCCGATTAACATACGGTATGGAAGCTTTCTACTCCCTCTCAAAAACAGCCCTTAACAGTCTCCAACATTTCTGACATATTTAGTAAGATCACTGGTCCGCTCCCGATTAACATACGGTATGGAAGCTTTCTACTCCCTCTCAAAAACAGCCCTTAATAGTCTCCAACGTTTCGAAATAAAAGCACTGAAAACTGCCCTGGGTCTCCCAAGGTACGCAATAACAGACCTTATCTATCGAGACATCGACTGGACCCCCCTAACTCATTTAATCAAATACAACTGTGCCGCTTTATTAATTCGACTATACGCCACTAATAACTTCACTGAAGATGAATTCCTTACTTCTTTCTCAGATCCATATTTCGCCACCTCCAATAAATATAAAAAATTCATCAATATTTACGATTATACACACGACTTAATGACAAAAGCAGACATAGCCCTCAACAATATTACAGCTTTCCCCCAACATCGACCCCCCCAGTGGGATTGGGATCCACCAGACTTTGATATCAACCTTCATCTTTTGTATAACAAAGAAAATGACATTAATAACCTCACTGTAGCCGCTAAAGAAAAGATTTATAACTTAAGACACTATTTATCCATTTACACTGACGGCTCTCTACTAACTAACCATAAAATAGGCTGTGCCTTCAGTATACCGAGTCTCAAAATCTTTAAATCATTTCAATTAAATCCTAATATTTCCATCTTTTCAGCCGAACTTTGGGCCATACTGGAGGCATTAGTATTTATAAACGATCTTCCACTTTCACCCTACCAAATTGTTATATTTTCAGATTCTTTATCTTCAATTAAAGCCCTACAAGGCAATAACCATAACCGTGCTGAAATTAAATATGAAATCAGAAAACTAATACACCAACTAAAGATAAGAGGAACTCAGGTTCTACTAGTATGGATCCCATCCCACTGCGGCCTGATAGGTAACGATCTGGCTGACAGGGGTGCTAAGTCGGCCGCCTCGGGCCTTTCAGGAATCCCTACAAACATAAAACTTTCAGTGGGCGAAGCTAAAAGCCTGCTGAAAAAAGCAACACACCAGGAGTGGGCAAAAGAACTGGAGTCTCACGCCAAAGCCCACTCCTGGGACCCAAAAATACACCAAGGGGGACTGTTCCTCTCCATTTCTCCCAAAATCCAATCCTTACTATTTCGAATAAGAACAAGGTCCAACTATTGTAAATTCAAAAAACTGCCCTGTAACTGTAACAACATACTGGACCTTGATCATCTTTTTACCCCTTGTACCTACATCCAAAACCAACTTTCCACATTCCTAGACAAACTAAAGTTACTAAATATCCCTTTCACCCAAAAATCAATTCTATCCCGAGGCCCACATGAATGGTCCCCCTTGGTCTGGTTCGGAGAGGCTATTAGATCTGCCTCTTTCGGACACGAATTTTAAAACTACTGACACTAAAATAAGCCCAACTAAACCTTTTACCGGAGAGGGAGGGGTCCTCCCGTCAGCCAGAGCTGATGGACAGAAAAAGGAAGTGGCACTTTCTGCAAGACCGGACAACACAGGAGGCAATAAGATAAACAGTAATAATTATTTCAGATTTAGAATGTTTCTCTGGACACCGATTGCAGCTTGCAACTAGCAAGAATCAATTTGTGTTACTCTGCGGCCTTGATGTTTGTCCCGTTAATGACAGCCCTGCCAACAACAGGTCATACCAGGGCTGTTTTGTGCTCTTTACTCTGCGGCCTTGATGTTTGTCCCGTTAATGACAGCCCTGCCAACAACAGGTCATATCAGGGCTGTTTTGTGCTCTTTACTCTGCGGCCTTGACCTTTGTCCCGTTAATGACAGCCCTGCCAACAGAGGTCATACCAGAGCTGTTTTGTGCTCTTTATTCTGCGGCCTTGATGTTTGTCCCGTTAATGACAGCCCTGCCAACAGAGGTCATATCAGGGCTGTCACCACGTGCACGTTAAAATCGGACCACGTAAGTCAAATACAAAACTTACAAAGACACAAGTCAGAAGTTAATCGTTAAAGGCGGACAATGTTGACCCCTTTCAAGTACTTATAATCGTGTGTGTGTGTGTGGGGGGGGGGGGGGGAGACAAAGTACTTTAAGCATTAAGATATTAAGATATTAAGATATTTACTGAAGTCGGCATCAACGTCAACATACAAGCTACGGAACCACAAAAGAAATGAATTGAAAACAGTCCTCCATTGTGAGGCTGATTGAAGAGACTATCCTCCAAGGACGCTGAACATGAAGAAAGAACATGAACATGAACATGCAGGACAACAATAATACTCTGTAGATAAACGCTTCGAGGGCTTATGCAATCTTATGAAAAGAGTTGCAACTGTCTTTGAAAATTGAGTAACGGTCGTTACACAGAGCGAAACGGTCGTTACAAGGGTAAGCAATCTGTATTTAAATGCTTATGCAACCTCAAGAATAGTTGCAACTGTCTTTACAAAGTGAGTAACGGTCGCTACACAGAGCGTAACGGTCGCTACACAGAGCGTAACGGTCGTTACAAGGGCGAATACTCTGTATTGAAACGCTTCGAGGGCTTATGCAACCTTATGAATAGTTGCAATTGTCTTTACAAAGTGAGTAACGGTCGCTACACAGAGCGTAGCGGTCGTTACAATAGCAAATACTCTATTTAAACGCTTCGATGGCTTATGCAAAATTATGAATCGTTGCAACAGTCTTTACAAAGTGAGTAACGGTCGTTACACATTGCGTAACGGTCGTTACAAGGGCAAATACTATTTATTTAAACGCTTCGAGGGCATATGCAAGCTCATGAAAAGTTGCAATATTCTTTACAAAGTGACTAACGGTCGTTACACAGAGCGTAACTGTCGCTACACACAGCCTAACAGTCGTTACAAGGGCAAAACCATCATCATGTCTGTGTACAAGATTCAGTCGGAGTCTTCTATCGAACGGTGATGGGAGCGACGCTCACATACACCAGGTACAGAACATGCATAACAACATGTCCGGGTACACGACTCAAGATGCAGCGGAGGCTGCCTAAGAATGGTGAAGGGAGCGACGTTCACATACACCAGGTACAGAACATGCATAACAACATGTCCGTGCACACGACTCAAGATGCAGCGGAGGCTGCCTAAGAATGGTGAAGGGAGCGACGCTCACATACACCAGGTACAGAACATGCATAACAACATGTCCGGGTACACGACTCAAGATGCAGCGGAGGCTGCCTAAGAATGGTGAAGGGAGCGACGTTCACATACACCAGGTACAGAACATGCATAACAACATGTCCGGGTACACGACTCAAGATGCAGCGGAGGCTGCCTAAGAATGGTGAAGGGAGCGACGTTCACATACACCAGGTACAGAACATGCATAACAACATGTCCGTGCACACGACTCAAGATGCAGCGGAGGCTGCCTAAGAATGGTGAAGGGAGCGACGCTCACATACACCAGGTACAGAACATGAACAAGAACATTGGGAAACAAACGGACAACAGTCTTTCGAGGATACTGAAGATGAAACAAACAACTAGAGCGTTAAGACGCTAGACCACCAGCATTTTCGGGTCCAGTGACCTTGACCTTTGACCTTGAAATTTGGTCTAGGTGTCCTTAGTACCTATCCGCAAGCAACATTTGAGTGTCTTAGGTCACTCTGTTATATTATAATCGTGCCAGGTGTTCAGCAGCATTTTCGGCGCCAATGACCCTGACCTATGACCATTTTTGAACGTGGCCTAGATATCTTTAGCCTATCCGTATGCAAAATCTTAGCGTCCTAGGTCCCTCCGTTATCGTGCCAGGTGTTTGGCAGCATTTATCGGATCCAGTGACGTGACCTTGACCTTTGACCTACGACCATTTTCGAACTTGGCCAAGATATTCTTAGTACCTATCCGCATGCAAAATTTGAGCGTCCTAGATCCCTTCGTTCAAATATTGTTTTAACATGGTCACATAGTCAGCCAGTCGGCTTCAGAATGCACTGAAAACATTACCAGCTTCGCCGGTTGGCGGCTGGTAACAATGGTGTTCATGTACACGAGACAGGGTGTAGAGAAAAACAGCCTACTTGGCCTAACACGCCAGGGGAGGCAACTGCTGCCATCCAGATGACCTACGTCAGGTCAAGAGGCACGGGGAGGCAACTGCTGCCATTCAGATGATCTACGTCAGGTCAAGAGGCAGGGGGAGGCAGCACTCCAAGGCCGATTGACGAAGGAGAAGAAAAATGGTATGGAATAAAAAAGCACAAGTTAAGACCAAAATATTCTGAGATTGGTAAAACACGCCAAAGGCGAACAGCTTCACGTCAATTTAGCGAAAGATTAAAAAATATGTTTATGTCTGTTTTAATCCAGTGTTGCTTTAGATAATAATCAGAAGTTAAAAATAATATTTTCATTTACCACGTAATTAAAGGCAGCAATAGAGATGAACACTATTTTTGCGAAAGAAAATCATTCAAAACGCACTAGAAGCACACGTGATGCTGCTTTTATGTGGAGGAGTTGGTTGTGTGTATCCGTCTGTGCCTGTGTGAGAGAGAGAGAGAGAGAGGGAGAGGGAGAGAGAGAGAGGGAGAGGGAGAGAGAGAGAGAGGGGTTATGTAATGTGAAATTGTAAAAACATTTCATTTCTGGCTACAGAATAAAGGGACATTAATGCTGCAAGATTAGTTTGTGTTTCCCCCCAGGACTTCTCTCCCTTGTTTTGGTTTACAGCAGAATCCGTTTAAAGCACGCACAGTTTGCCCGAATCCTTTGGATCAGGATCAATACGTCGCAGGTGCCAATACTGGCAATAGTCGCGACGGATGTTATAAAAATATACTCCGTTGCCGTTCACAGATAGGGCAAAGAACAATTACCGTATGATTGATTTGTTTACCCGTCAAGCATGAACATAAACATTGTGAAATTTGGTGTGAGAAATAATCGTTTGGATACTATTTTGAACATGAAAATGTTCAATACATCATAGGCCCGCCTATTATTAAATACTTCTTAAGTAAAGAATTTTAATTAGGATCCCGCCTACTTCCGCTTTGTAAAAATCCCTTCTCCCGTTTTTAATACATATTGCCGGGACTCGGCCAATTATGTTCGTAAGAGCCTCTGGAGTCCGCGGGTCTGTACTTTTAAAATATTCATAAGACAGGGATCCTAATATATTTAACTTAAAATAATTATGAATTGCTAAATCAATTCACAATCTTAAAATAACATATCTTTTAACAAACTGTATCAACTACTAAGCGGTTGATACAAAAGTGTACAGTTCTTTTAATTGTTTTGGAAATATCGATGATTTTATTAAACGTTTTGTATAATTTTTATAGAGTGTCCCCTCGCGGTAGGGTAGACCTTACTTGATTTTTAACTTTTTTTGACTTCGTTTTAAAAGGTGGTCCTGGACATTGTAATTTGAAAAACGCTCAGGGAGCAAACAACCGCTGAGTAAATAACAAACTTTTATAACTATATTGAAGCTAGCTAGCTAGTTTTAATAAGCCGCAAGTCGAGCCATGGCATCAAAACAAACTTCTAAACAAAATTCATTAGAAAACCTAACTTTATAAACAATAAATGTCCCTTTTCCTTCCCTTTTAACTTCATAAATTAGTAATGTCCCATGTGTATCTGTATAGATCGGGAGGACGAAAAACAAATTATATATCGCCCAATTTGCACCACCGCAACACTTATCCAGGTTTCACCCAAAATTCAAAAAAAGGGAAAAGATGACAGGTCATGCCACAAACAACACCAGTGTGTAGGTATGCACAGTAAGCTATCACCGTCTCCATAACACGGAGAGAGGGAGAGAGAGAGAGAGAGAGAGAGAGAGAGAGAGAGAGAGAGAGAGAGAGAGAGAGAGAGAGAGAGAGACAGAGAGAGAGAGAGAGAGAGAGAGAGAGAGAGGGGGGGGGAGGGGGGATGGAGAGGGAGAGAGAGAGAGAAGGGAGAGAGACAGAGAGAGAGAAGAGGGAGGGGGAGAGAGGGAGATAGAGAGAAGAGGAAGGAAGAGGGGGAGGGAGAGGGTAAGAGAGAAGAGGGAGGGAGAGAGAAGAGGGAGGGAGGGGGGGGAGACAGAGAGAGAAGAGGGAGGGAGAGGGAGAGAGAAGAGGGATGGAGAGAGAGAGAGAGAAGAGGGAGGAAGAGGGATGGAGTGAGAGAGAGGAGGGGAGAGAGGGAGAGAGAGGGAGGACCGAGAGAGAGAGAGAGAGAGAGAGAGAGAGAGAGAGAGAGAGAGAGAGAGAGAGAGAGAGAGAGAGAGAGAGAGAGAGAGAGAGAGAGAGACACACACACACATAATGAATGCTTTTTCACAGCCATTAAGCCCATAAGCCAGCCGAAAATCGATAGAAGAAACAAATACAAGATCCGTGCAAACGAGACAGAGACCGACAGTGAGGCAGGGGATCAGTGGAAGGCTCCGGATGGGCGCCAATTAATCCCCGATTAAACTGTCAATAGGCACTTAGAGAACTAGAAGGGGGCAAGGAAGGGGGGGGGGGGTAGAAAGGGAGGGCAAAGCTGGGCAATTGGGCTGGTGGATAGGTGGGGGCAGGGTGAGGGGGAGGGGAATTCTAGAGACAAAACAAATCAATGTCAGTTCGTTTTGACTGTACCACGATTTTCCATCTTATATATATTTTCGAAATCTGTCTGTGTGTGTGTCTGTCTGTCTGTGTGTCCCTTATGCACGGCCACAGTTCTCAACCGATCGACACCAAATTTGGCATCAAGCATCCTTGGTACCCTCCGAAGGTCATGCCGTCCTTACTTTTCGGAAACCTCCGCCAAGGGGTCGTGGGGAGGGGGGGAGGACCACACGCAGCTCGGATCTACTAACGGCAAGTGCGTGTGTGAGCTGTGAGCGTGGGGGGGGGGGGGGGGGGAGGGGAAGGGGGAGGGGGGAGGGGGTTGAGGGGAGGAGGGAGGGGAGGAGGGGGCTGGGGGGAGGTGGGGCTGGAGGGGGGAGGGGTGGGATGGTCGGGTGTGTGTGTGTGTGTGTGTGTGTGTGTGTGGGGGGGTGTTCATGGGGGTGGGCTGGAGGGGGCCACAGTTCTCAACCGATCGACACCCAATTTGGCATCAAGCCTCCTTGGCACCCTCGGAAGGTCATGCCATCCTTACTTTTCGGAACCTCCGCCAAGGGGTCCTGGGGAGGGGGCACACAGAGCTCCACACGCACTTGCGGTTAGTAAATCCGAGCTGTTCGGATTTGTTTCCTTTTTTTGTTTGTTTTCGTTTCCAGTTTTGTGCGGTGGCGTGTCACCATGAGAGAAGGCATCCGCGCATAAATTATCGCCGTCATGACCTTCACGTTGGCGTATGACCTTCAACACCGAAAATCTTTAAGGGGCTATAACGTCCACACCGTTGGTCTTAGGGACTTCAAACTTGGCATGTAGGTACTTTGGCTTATGGTTGTTCTGTTGATTGCATACCAATCAAGGTCAAGGTCAAGGTCATGGAGATCTGTAGGCCTTGAAAGTGGTAGGGGTCAATTTTTTTTATTTTCAGCCACAAAAGTAAAAATATAATATTTTGCGGACCCGGCGAAACCGGTACTCAGCTTTACCGGTACTTGGCGTTACCTGTACAAGGCGTTACCGGTACTAGGCGCTAGTTACTGTATAAAATAATCAGCTCTCATGCTACTATTGGCCCCTACTACATATCAACCAATGATAAAAGCCATTTGAGCAATGGGCCCACTACATTGTGAGGAAAAGCACCGATGGATACTGCTTATGTCCAAAGCTAAGTTACGTTGGACACTGTCCTTTCTAATACCATGCTGCGTTCGACACTTGTGCTCATTAGTAATGTTACGTTGGACACTGTCCTTTCTAATACCATGCTGCGTTCGACACTTGTCCTTAGTAGTAATGTTACGTTGGACACTGTCCTTTCTAATACCATGCTGCGTTCGACACTTGTGCTCATTAGTAATGTTACGTCGGACACTGTCCTTTCTAATACCATGCTGCGTTCAACACTTGTGCTCATTAGTAATGTTACGTTGGACACTGTCCTTTCTAATACCATGCTGCGTTCGACACTTGTGCTCATTAGTAATGTTACGTTGGACATTGTCCTTTCTAATACCATGCTGCGTTCAACACTTGTGCTCATTAGTAATGTTACGTTGGACATTGTCCTTTCTAATACCATGCTGCGTTCAACACTTGTGCTCATTAGTAATGTTACGTTGGACACTGTCCTTTCTAATACCATGCTGTGTTCGACACTTGTGCTCATTAGTAATGTTACGTTGGACACTGTCCTTTCTAATACCATGCTGCGTTCGACGCTTGTGCTCATTAGTAATGTTACGTTGGACACTGTCCATACTCTACGCTGTTTGAACATTGAGCACTGCTGTTTCGCTATGCTACACCAGAGGGACACGCACCCACACCCGCCCAGATACTGAATACACAGAGAAATTTAATGTTTTACGTCCTCCCGATCTTTTAAAGACCATATGGGACATCCTGAATACACAGACTAGCAGACTCCCTATATATAGTACGACCTTTGCACAAAGACAGCAAATCAATGACAGACACACAGGAGAGAACGAACTGACTGATCGGTTATTGCTCACCGACAGAACAAGGATAGAGAAAAATGAAGAGCGATAGAGAGACAAAGACAACGAGAGAGAGAGAGAGAGAGAGAGAGAGAGAGAGAGAGAGAGAGAGAGTAAAATGTAAATAATAATAATGAAACAAAAGTGAAGGAAGAAATAATCATCAACGGTAAGACTCATTTCTATGCAATCACCATTTTCTCCCCTTCCTTGCAGCCCCCCCCCCCCCCCCCTCCCTTCCATTTTTGCAAGCGACAGAGAGAGAGAGAGAAGAGACAGAGAGAGAGAGAGAGAGAGAGAGAGAGAGAGAGAGAGAGAGAGAGAGAGAGAGAGAGAGAGAGAGAGAGAGAGAGAGAGAGAGAGAGACAGAGAGAGAGAGAGAGAGAGAGAGAAGGGGCGAGAGAGAGAGAGAGAGAGAGAGAGACAGACAGAGAGAAGGGGAGAGAGAGAGAGGGGAGAGAGAGAGAGAGAGAGAGAGAGAGAGAGAGAGAGAGAGAGAGAGAGAGAGAGAGAGAGAGAAAGAGAGAGAGTGAAATGCAAACATTTTCAACCAGTCGTGAGCCATCCCTGTCACAACACTTGTTTTTTTCAACTGGTAGTCTAAAACGATGGTCTGACAACATCACATAATGGACAGCAATATAACTCACAGAAACCCAGACTCTGGCTCACGACCGACAGAGCTGGAGGAAGTTGGTGAAGACTTCACTGTGGCGCCCCCATGACTCCTCACGGAGGAGGAGGAGGAGGAGGAGGAGGAGGAGGAGGAGGAGGAGGAGGAGGAATCTAATAAATGTTTCTTCAAGACAAGAGCATGCCAGAAACCCAGAGACCAAACATTTCTGAAACGATCCTTTCTCCACCTAGCACAGAATGATGTTTCACTGGAATGTTGTTGCCATATCAAACGTTTATAAAAATAAACAAAATGCACAAACAACCTTCACGGATCTTCAACACAAAGAAAAATGAGTAACAGACAACATGAATGACAGACAAACGCACAGATAAACTCCAACGATTTGATCAAGTTGAAAGAATTACAGACACAAAGGATGACAGAAAAACAGAGATAGACATTGCAAATTTCCAAGACAAAGAGAAAAGAGAAGAAAACGTACAAAAAATCAAAAAACTTACATTTCAAAGAAACAAAAATGACAAAGTAGAGTGACAGATAAACGTACAAATAAACTCCAAATATCATCAGGACAAAGATAAAAGAATTAGACACAAAACGAATGACAGAAAAAACACCAAAGATTTTCAAGACAGACAAAAGAATTACAGACACACATAATAACAGAAAAAACCGCACAAAGAACCACCAAAGATTTTCAAGACAAATGAAAAAAAGAACAAGTGCAACGCCGAGCGGCTGCAAAGTCCCCTCGCAGCATCGTCGAGCTACTCCGAAATCGAGAGAGAGAGAGAGAGAGAGAGAGAGAGAGAGAGAGAGAGAGAGAGAGAGAGAGAGAGCGTCAACCACAGAGCTACAAAGCTGTTTCATGGCGCATGTGTGTTCGGACCCGTGATTTGACGGACGGACGGACGGAGGCACGCCGGACGGATCAGACAGAAACAATAGTTCCCGAACCTTCGGCTCGGGGACTAATGACAAAAAATGTACCAGAAAAAAATTCACAAAATTATAATATAACCCCCAAAGGTTTGTAAGACGTACACAAAAACAATGACAAAAAGAGTGCAAGAAACAAACCCACAACAGAACCTCCAAAGATATCCAAGGCAAAGGCAGACAGACACAACGTATGCAAGAAACAAACCCACAACAGAACCTCCAAAGATATCCAAGGCAAAGGCAGACAGACACAACGTATGCAAGAAACAAACCCACAACAGAACCTCCAAAGATATCCAAGGCACAGACAGACAGACACAACGTATGCAAGAAACAAACCCACAACAGAACCTCCAAAGATATCCAAGGCAAAGGCAGACAGACACAACGTATGCAAGAAACAAACCCACAACAGAACCTCCAAAGATATCCAAGGCAAATGCAGACAGACAAAACGTATGCAAGAAACAAACCCACAACAGAACCTCCAAAGATATCCAAGGCAAATGCAGACAGACAAAACGTATGCAAGAAACAAACCCACAACAGAACCTCCAAAGATATCCAAGGCAAATGCAGACAGACAAAACGTATGCAAGAAACAAACCCACAACAGAACCTCCAAAGATATCCAAGGCAAAGGCAGACAGACACAACGTATGCAAGAAACAAACCCACAACAGAACCTCCAAAGATATCCAAGGCAAAGGCAGACAGACACAACGTATGCAAGAAACAAACCCACAACAGAACCTCCAAAGATATCCAAGGCAAATGCAGACAGACAAAACGTATGCGAGAAACAAACCCACAACAGAACCTCCAAAGATATAAGAAAAGGCAGACAGACACAACGTATGCAAGAAACGAGTACGACAGAACTACCACAGAGATTTTCAAGACAAAGACAGGACAATACAAAAAGGCAAGCAACAAAACAAGTGTCCTTACCTTACTTGAGCACGTGCTTTGACGATGACGACGACGATGATGATGACAGGTCTCCACGTGTCCGACGATGCCATCCTGGCAGCCCGTCCCTTGGTGATGCGTCACCTCGACCTCTGGTGCTGTGTAGGTCCGTCATGGGCAACTAGAGTCCCCGGGCCACGATGGACGTTCTCGGCAACACCACAGCTTGAGCTCAACGGAACAGAAAGGAAGAGGTGTAGCCACGGGACAAATGGTACATCTCGCTCGCTCGCTCGCTCTCTCTCTCTCTCTCTCTCTCTCTCTCTCTCTCTCTCTCTCTCTCTCTCTCTCTCTCTCTCTCTCTCTCTCTCACAATACATGCTTAAATAGAAGCTTTTTGATCGACTGTTTAAATCCAAATTAAATCCAAAAATAAAATTAATTGTCTTAATAAAATCTTAAATGTATTTATCAAAATGAAGGTTTGCAATATTCATAACCATTTTGAAACATTGGAAGAAAGAAAACAAAACTAGTAATATCTATAAACAGTTAATCTACAGAAATAAATCTAAGCATTGTAAGTTATATAAAAGGCCAGTAACAGA
The DNA here is from genome assembly GCA_017654935.2 of Phymorhynchus buccinoides. Classification (NCBI taxonomy): domain Eukaryota; kingdom Metazoa; phylum Mollusca; class Gastropoda; order Neogastropoda; family Raphitomidae; genus Phymorhynchus; species Phymorhynchus buccinoides. The sequence continues at coordinate 1,051,146 of CM065688.1, forward strand.
CATCTTGTGTCCATCTTGCAACTAAACTGTAATACACTAAACCCGTGTATTAATGTTTTAATCTATTTTTATTTATTTCAGTCGGATTGCTCAGCAACTGTGGCAGGTAGATAGCCAAGGAAGCAGGCAGACTCCATGCCAAACACACTCAATCTTTCATAGCGAATGAACTGCTATTCTGGAAAAAATGTGATCATGCTGAGAAAACCACACAACAGAATGTCACAACTTGACTGTGCTTGGACAAGACGGAGCCACAGTTTCTACCATACTGAAAAATGAATTTAAAAGTTTTTTAGGTTTGATTTTACACTCATTTGAGGTTCAGCATCCCCAAAACACCTACTGTAGAAATGTGTTGAAAAACAACAACACCCACAACGCTGTACGTAGTAGCAATAATATTTCGAATTAATATTCGTCTGTTAAAAAAAATCAACCATGGACATCGCAGACTTGTTTTTGTTTCCATTCATTTGGTTTCAATTACATAAAAATAAAATACTTAAAATTTTACTTTACATTTTGGATATTAGTAGAATACGAAAAGAGATAAAAGAAATACCACAAACATGAAATGTTAAAGACCCACCACGTCACGTGTCAAAATCATGGTTTCCACGTGTTTTCACTCTTATAGCTGGTAAGAAGTCTTCCAAGCATAAGAGGGAATGGGACACGTGACGTGGGGGTCTTCAAGGGTTTTGTTTTTGCTTTTTTTCAAAAGTAAGCTTTGCGACTTGCGTGGTTTTCTCAAGCATGGTACATACCCACTTTGTCAGTCAACAAGACTGAAAGGTGGTTGGTGTTAGCGATGGTCTCCACAGGCAAACTGATCCCAAAGGCTGCAGTATCAGGAGCCAGTACAAGGCTCCCTAGTAAGTAAGGACTTCATTTACTAAATAGTAAACTGTACCAAGCCTTTTTCATTACTTTACAACATAGATACAACAGTCCTTTTTACTGCTGCTCACAGCATCAGGCTGATAACATGCGAGAGAGAGAGAGAGAGAGAGAGAGAGAGAGAGAGAGAGAGAGAGAGAGAGAGAGAGAGAGAGAGAGAGAGAGAGAGAGAGAGAGTGAGAGAGAGAGAGAGAGAGAGAGAGAGAGTGAGAGAGAGACACACACACACACAGAGACACTGGACACTGGAAAACTTTGACAAGGATGAAGAGAGAGAGAGTGAGAGAGAGAGTGAGAGAGAGAGAGAGAGTGAGAGAGAGAGACAGAGACAGAGAGAGAGAGAGTGAGAGAGAGAGAGTGAGAGTGAGAGAGAGAGAGAGAGAGAGAGACAGAGAGAGAGAGAGATGATGAGAGAGAGAGAGAGAGAGAGAGAGAGAGAGAGAGAGAGAGAGAGAGAGAGAGAGAGAGAGAGAGAGAGAGAGAGAGAGAGAGAGGAGAGAGAGAGAGAGAGAGAGAGAGAGAGAGAGAGAGAGAGAAACTTGAAAACTTGAACTTTATTTTTCAAGGATAAAGATTTTAGGCTACGCCTAGTCTTCCAATCTGTCCTTGGTACATATACGAACATAGAATACAAACATGGCAAGGCATGATATTACACATACAGATTTGAACATAAAGGTAGCACCTTTGTACATATACAAACATAGAATACAAACATGGCAAGGCATAAAATTACACATTCATAATTGAACATAAAGATAGCAAAGCAGGTATTATGATAAAGACAGGTTGAAATACGAATTTATAGGATGACATACGCACAGGTATAATTGTTAATACTTGTGCGGGCATACATGCGTGTAACCATACACGCACACACCTGCACGTGCGCGCGGCACACGCAAGAATACATGCAGATACGCACAGATATATGTTGAAGCACGTATAAAAGAACTATACATTTTAGAACAGGGCAAACTAATGCAGCCTATGGTATGAAACCGGTAGCAATTAGCAATAAAGTGCGGACAATTTAAACATTGTTGGAGAATAGTGAACAGAGTGATGTGAATACATGACATCGTAATTAGCAATATAGCGTATCGGGATATATATATAAAAAATCAAAATAATAAAAATTTAAAAAAAATCAAAAAAATCAAAAACAAATCATGGAGGGTCGAATGTAAGTGTCTCTCGGAGACTCGTTTTGAAGGTTGAGATAGAGGAGCATAATCTAATGTCGGACTGAAGGGAATTCCATATGGAGGAACCCGAGAAAGTAAAACTTGACTTGAATTTATCTATCCTTGTGTGTGGTAGAATATAGTTACTTGAACCATAGCGATGTGAGGCTTGTGCAAGTAGATTTTTCAGGTATTGTGGAGCTAAGTCATAGTGTACTTTGTACATGAGAATGGCTTTATTATAGCTAAGCTGTGATTGCAGTGGAAGTAGGTTTAACTGGGCTTGTTTTTCTGCTGTACTGAGTTCAGGATCAGGAAGGATTATTTTAGCTCCCCTTTTGTGCATAGAATTGAGTTTTAATAGGTGACAATTAGCAGCAGAGTCCCAGACTACAGATGCGTAATTAATGTGGGAGAGACAGTGGGCATGAAAAAACATCGTGCGTGCGTCTATATCTATGAAGGGTGTAAGTTTTTTTTTAGTAGGAATAAGCTGCGAGCAAGTTTATGCGTCATCTTTTCAATATGGAGTTGCCATTTTAGTTCATCATCTATTATCACTCCCAGGACTCGGTGCTCGCGTACTTGGTCTATGGCATTGTCATTAATATGAACATTTAAAATTAGAGGTTCAATTTGATGCTTTTGTCTTGATGTAATTAACATGCTTTTGGTTTTTTTAGGATTGAGGACCATAAGGTTTTGGTAACACCAATCAGAAACATCATGCAAAGCTGACTGAAGAGAGGTTTGAATCGAAGACAGGTTTGATGCGCTAGAATGGAGAGAGGTGTCATCAGCAAAGAGATCACACGAGACAGAGTCAGCCGATATTGATAAAGGCAAATCATTAATGAATAGGCAGAATAGAAGAGGCCCTAAGACTGATCCTTGGGGTACACCAGCCTTTATGATCTCAGTGCACGAGTTTGTGCCATTACTAAAGACAAACTGTGTTCTATTAGTAAGATAAGATGCAAAGAAAGAGATCGTGTTTTCGTCTCGTAAATATAGCGCCAGTTTTTTAAGTAGTATTTCATGATTCACAAGATCAAACGCTTTCTTAAAGTCTAGGAATACAGAGCCTGTCATTTTGCCTTGGTTGATTGCTGAAAGCCATGTGTCACATAGGTGGACTAGGGCAGTTTGACAAGAATGGTGATGTCGAAAGCCAGATTGGAAGGGGTAAAACAAATTATTATCTTCTAAATATTGCATTAGATGTTTGTGAATATGTTTTTCTAGTGGTTTAGACAGAACTGAAAGAAGAGAGATTGGCCTAAAATTATTCAAGTCAGAAATATCTTTACTTTTAGGCAATGGTATGGAGAGAGAGAGAGAGAGAGAGAGAGAGAGAGAGAGAGAGAGAGAGAGAGAGAGAGAGAGAGAGAGAGAGAGAGAGAGAGAGAGAGAGAGAGAGAGAGAGAGAGAGAGAGAGAGAGAAGAGAGAGATAAAATAAAAAGAGAGAGAAAGAGAGAGTGATAGAGATAGAGAGAGAGAGAGAGTGAGAGAGAGTGAGAGAGAGAGTGAGAGAGAGAGAGAGAGAGAGAGAGAGAGAGAGAGAGAGAGAGAGAGAGAGAGAGAGAGAGAGAGAGAGAGAGAGAGAGAGAGAGAGAGAGAGAGAGAGAGAGAGAGAGAGAGAGAGAGAGAGAGAGAGTGAGAGAGAGAGAGAGAGAGAGAGAGAGAGAGAGAGAGAGAGAGACAAATGACAAATGAAAGTGTTTTAATGTCATCAGCAGTTAACATGCCATTTAACATAGAGGCACACAATTTTAACATATTTGTTCAGAAAAATAAAATAAAAAGAAACGAACAAAGTTTTTCCACATAACTAAAAGACAAAAATGAATCTACAAGTATAATCTATATATAACAATACTAAGCGACCAGCAGGTCTAAATAACAAGACGTAGTTTACATGATCACTTGTGATTATACTACAATGTCAAGTTTCTTTTTCCGTAGTTTAGATGCCTCTGCTACAAATTCTGCTATTGATTTTATATAATCTTCTTTCTTTGTTTGCAGCAAAGCCATCAAGTCATATCTCGCAGCCCAGAATGATTTGAAAACATCACATTTCTTTCGTACATTTTCATACAGTTCACATTGGAAGAAGAAATGAAACTCGTCTTCTACCACATTCAATTTACACACTGGACAATTAACGTCATACTGTATTTCGGTATTATACCATCGCTTATTACAATACAGACCAAGAGTTCTCGTACGAAAACGTACAAACGAATCCCTATGCCATTTTCTTGTTACAATAGATAGATATTTTTCGGGCTGTAGGTCGCTATTAAAACGCAAAAACCATTCGTATTTTTCTTTGTTGTCCATTTCGGAATGCCAAGTCTGTTGATACGATGAAATTAAACGTTCTCTCAATTCATAAATAAAGGCCTTATCATGTTCAACTCCCTGGTTATTCCACACAAAACCAAACCCATTTTGGAAAAGAAACGTCTTTATATCCGATACCCAGTTTTGCTTACCATTCTCATGCTGGTTTAATAACATGTTGTAAGCCTGTTTGCTTATTCTACTTATTGGAAGTTTAGCTAAGCGCAGCCAATATCTAATACATTTAACCTTTGTGCGTAACTGTAAAGGATATCTTCCTGTCTCCCCGTATGCCATTTTATTAGAACTATGTAAGGGGATATTTAGAAAACGCTTAATGGCTAACGTGTGCACTTTTTCCACCAATTCATTTTTCAATAGCCCCCATACTTCTGCTCCATAGGTTATCATTGGTTCCACTTGGGTATCAAAGAGTTTCCAGAAAGTAGCTGGATCAATACACTTCAGTCTTTTTAATGATCGTAAAATATCAATCACACCCCTTCTTCCTTTCCTATACATTTCTTGCCATGCCCTACTCATGCTTAATTTAGTCGTAAAGACTAATCCTAAATATTTGTAGCTGTTTGTTACTTGCACTTCGACATTACCATACCACCATTTTTCCTGTGCTGCTAAATAACCTCCCATTCTGAACACCATAATTTTCGTCTTGTCTAAGTTAACCGTTAGGTGTAATCTATCCGATTCTTCCTTTAAAGCATTTAACTGACTTTGTAGACCTACTACAGTATCAGAGAGCAAAATTACATCGTCTGCAAATAGTAATAGTAAAATTTCAACTGCATTAGGTAATAACTGTATCCCATGTCTTCCTTTTTTATTGATCTCTAGGGCCAATTCGTTAATAAAGAAGGAGAATATTTGTGGACTTAATAAGCACCCTTGCTTAACTCCCCGCGGACAGTTGAAAAAGTCAGAATATAAGTTCTTGTCCCGAACACAGGCCAGCACTGAATTATAAATTCCTTTTAATGAATTATATAGTTTACCCTTAACCCCTGTTTTTCTCAGTATATCCCACAAAATATTTCTATCAACCGAATCAAAAGCCTTGCGGAAATCCACGAAGGCTAAATACAGTTTCTTATTCCTCAGTAGGTAATTTTGGACAATGGCATATAGAGTGAACATGTGGTCAATTGTACTATAGTCTTTTCTAAAACCTGCCTGTTCTATAATTTTTTCCTCTTGCTCTGCCCATGCAGTTAACCTTTTATTTAAAATGTGCGTGTAAATTTTACTAACAACGCTTGTCAAGGACACTCCACGGTAATTATCAGGGTTGTTTGTGGTTCCTTTCTTAAAGATTGGTACAATAACAGACTTAGCCCATTCCTTAGGAAAAACGCCGGTATTAAAAAGCTGGTTGAATAATATTGTTAGGTAATCTATAACACTGTCCCCAGCATGCTTTAGCATTTCACTAATGATCTTATCAGGTCCTGGACTTTTACCACTCTTCAGATTCTTTATGCCCTTCCTAACTTCCTCTTTGGTGATACAATCATCAAATAAAGGTTCTGTTTCATCACGGTTATCTTCATCAAAGTATATTCCTTCATGTTCATCAACATCATCAGAATCGTTAAATACATGAAAAAAGTGATCTTTCCACTGTTGAATACTGATATCATTATATATCATTGCTTTTCTGTTGGCAGATTTTATTGTTTTCCAAAACAGTTTGGGGTCCTTGGCTGCTTGTTTTAATTTATTCAGTCTAAGTTCATCAAATTTCTTCTTTTTCTCTCTTTTAAGATCAGTGTATTTTTTTCCTCTCCTCCACATATTTTTGTTTTTGTTGTTTTCTGTATGTTACGGTTTTTGCTCTCTGGTAGCTCTTTAACAATCTGTCCACTACTGTCCTCTGCTTTCTGCAATCTTTGTCAAACCACTCACTATCTTTCGATTTTTTAAAACTAACTTTCCTGACAAGACAACCAGCTGCTGAGTACAAAGCGTTAGTAAAAATTTCCAAAGACTTATCGATATCATTTCCCATTTCACAGAGTGCGTGTTCCATGTGTTCTTTAAACTGATCAGAGTGTGTTTCGTGTTCAAAAATATCTTTAAAATCATCGGACCAACATATCTTTTCTTCTTTAATGTCAACAAAAATCTGTGTCTGTTTTTCTACAACACACTCCCCCATTTTAAGTTCGAGTTGTACAGGCAAATGCCAAGAAAACAAACGATTGTTCACAGACAGATCACAAAAAGGTAACAGATCTTCTGAAGCCACAAAATAATCGATGACGCTACTGCCTTGTGGCGCCACAAAAGTAAACTCCCCCTGAGCATCACTAGTACAAGACCCATTCACAATCTTTAAGTCTAAAAGAAAACATAAATCTAACAACGATTGTCCAAATTTGTTAACAACAGAATCTTTAGAAGAACGACACTCAACCGAATCACCCCAATCGTCATCATCGTCATCATAATCCAATCCACTCACATAATTTTCCATTCTTTCCATTCTCACTTGCTCACACCCAGTCCTGGCATTAAAATCGCCACACAACACGTTTACATCATCTCTATCCAACTCAGCACAACACAGTAATTGTTCTTCCACAATCTGAACCCCATCCTTCAGTTCTGTGTGAGAGAGAGAGTGAGAGAGAGAGAGATGAAAGAGAGAGAGAAAGAGAGAGAGAGAAAGAGAAGAGAGAGAGAGAGAGAGAGAGAGAGAGAGAGAAGAGAGAGAGAGAGATAGAGAGATAGAGAGATAGAGAGAGAGAGAAAGTGAGAGAGAGAGAGAGAGAGATAGAGAGATAGAGAGAGAGAGAGAGAGAGAGAGAGAGAGAGAGAGAGAGAGAGAGAGAGAGAGAGAGAGAGAGAGAGAGAGAGAGTCGGGGGTACATTAACAATCATGGGCCTACAGAAAAGTAATGATGTAGTTTTAGATTTGTTATAATTTACAAGTGTTCTGGGGTCAATACTGACCTCACTGATATACCTTATGTGCTGCGGTCATTAATCTGTCTGCTGATCACAGCATTGTCTTTATAGGCCTACTGTTCTCTGAGGAGAGAGAGAGGGGAGGGGGCAGGGCAAAGGACCTGCACTGCTCCGGGTGGGGAAACCAAGGGGAAGGGAGTGGAGGAAGTGTGGCTGGGGGTGGGGTGGTCAGAAGTTAAGGGTATGAAAGTCTCAATTGGTCATAAAAGTGTTTTGTTGTGTGAAGACCCTAGGGGGCAGATCAGTGGGAATACGTTTAATGCCGGGAATCTAAGTCGTTGAGTCCTAAAGTAAAAAACAAAGTTGACCAAAACCCTAGGGGGCAGATCAGTGGGAATACGTTTAATGCCGGGAATCTAAGACGTAGTTCTAAAGGGAAAAAAAAAGTTGAGAGAGAGAGGGGGTGGGACTTGAAAGTGACCTTGTAATGGGGGGTGGTAATGAAATGACAGATGACGCATTGTATGCCAGGCCTATCCGCTCGATAGGCCAGTTTGTCAATCGGCCAATGGCCGCGGGCTGACGCCTTGGGACATCAGTGAATCTTGCACAAGTCTTTCCCTCCTGAAACCTGTTGACGGTATTTTTGACTTCTTGTATCAAACAATGAAACCTTGACGTACCATCTCGTGCCCCTGCACCCATGGAGGGTGCAGATAATGTCTCTATATATATTTCGTCTATTGAAAACAAACGCCGTTTCCCATCTATTTGAGCCACCAAATTTTGTTATCCATGAACAATCTAACAGTACTCACAGTAATCTGTTCTTGAGCACTAATGGGTTGAGCTCTAAGCGATTTATAAGATAATACATTTATAATAATTGGTGAGATGATAAATTAACTTGACAGAGAACAGGAGGTACAATGTGCGTGTTTAAGTTGTGCGGGTATGTACACACGAGTGTGAGCAAGCATACTTGTGTGCATGCATATGCAAAGTACATACGAGGAGACGCGCGCACGCGTGCGTGATGAGTGAGTGAGTGTGTATGTGTGTATGCGTGCGCGCGTGCAAGCGTAGTGCAAGCATGCATCAAAGTAAAGCACTGAAGCACGGCTCCTACCTTTTGTAAACAAGATGCCGACCACCGATGTCACCATGTGGAGTGCAGATCTTCCAGGGGAGGGGGTGGAGTCACTGGGGGACACACAGCGGTCAGGGAAAACCAGGAACAGCACCTCTCTTCTGTCCGTCCCCTTCAGCCTGGGTCAGCTCCGGACATGGCCTGTCCACTCTGTAACAGACGGTTCACAGTGAAACAAAATGCAATGACTATTTACCTGGACGGACATTTCCAACGTCACAATTAATCTGCAGTGTCTGCATTACCCCCCCTCCCCCACCCCCCCAAAACAACAACAACAAAAACCACTCACGTGTTCTGCTCATCCCGTAATGTTATAGCTAAAAAGACATACACAAAATACTTGGATCTAAGAAAAGCAACAACAAAAAGGTTTTGGGAGAATGTGTGTACATGACTTTGTGTACTTGTGAGGGTGTATGTCTGTATGTTAGAGTAAGAGAAGCAAACAGGAGAGAGAGGGAGAGGGAGAGGGAGAGGGAGAGAGAGAGGGAGAGAGAGAGAGAGAGAGAGAGAGAGAGAGAGAGAGAGAGAGAGAGAGAGAGAGAGAGAGAGAGAGAGAGACACTGGACACTGGACAACTTTATTTGACGAGAGAGAGAGAGAGAGAGAGAGAGAGAGAGAGAGAGAGAGAGAGAGAGAGAGAGAGAGAGAGAGAGAGAGAGAGAGAGAGAGAGAGAGAGAGAGAGAGAGAGAGAGAGAGAGAGAGAGAGAGACTGGACAACTTTATTTGACAAGGATAAAGATTTTAGGCGATGCCTATTCTTACAATCTGTCCTTGGATAAAAGAAAAACAAATTTAAGAAACAAAAAACATTTGTAAACATTCTCTCTCTCTCTCTCTCTCTCTCTCTCTCTCTCTCTCTCTCTCTCTCTCTCTCTCTCTCTCTCTCTCTCTCTCTCTCTCTCTCTCGTATTATTCGTATTATGGCTTAGTGGCGATGTTCACATTTAGGACCGCAAGGGTGATAACATTTTTTTTCAGAAACTGGCACGAGGCTGCTCTTTCCATCTTTCTGATGGGGTCAACATGGATGTTGCCTGTTTCAGTTTAAAACCCTTTCATCGCTACTGTCGCCTCTTGGCACCACAATGATTTAACACCCACGTCACTGAAAGGCATCAAATGAGGGTCTATTATCCAGTGACCTTATGTTCTTAATTTGGGGAGGTAAGGACAGGCTCTACTTTATTTATGTCACAGAGGAATCCCCAACATTGCAGACATAATCTTTTCTCTACCCAGGTAAGTGCAATGGAAAGCTTCAGCTGAAAAATGGCTGGCGTTGAAAGGCTTAAATTAATTAAAAGAGGCACTATGGCATCAGCCACACCTGCACAGGGCGCGGCATGTCCGAGGCGGAGAGTGGAGTCGATGGACCGGCCACAACGGCTCTAACCCCTCAGCCATCGGCTCACCAGGATGGTCAGCCTGACTCCGGTCATCCTCTGGCCACCTGAAACACACACCAGCCTGCTTCACCAGCTTTCGCGGCAACAATCCACATTATCGCCCGTAACAGAAGATATTGACGGAAAAAAGGGGTCAAACATACACACATTACGGTGATGATCCCCCCCCCCCCCCGCCCCCCCCCCCCCGCCCCTCCATTTATACAGTCTTGTCTTTCTTACTGCAGTTTGAGCACTTCAACCTGTATCGTTTGCTATATTTAACGTCAATTTTCATCCAGTTACATAATTAAAAATGTGCCTTCAACAATCATAGGAGGAGATAAAGGCAAGACAGAAAGAATGCAATGAACCAAGACTGACCAACGCTCCGCGGCTGGTGTGTGTATTGCACTACATGGGGGGGGGGGGGGGGGGGACTATTAAATAATGGCCTTTATTATGACTGCGATTAATTATTCAACAAAGATAATTAGCTAAAAAACGTTTGCAAAGAAAGTCTGAAAATGGCGGGACAGCCGAGAGGTCGAGAGAGAGAGAGAGAGAGAGAGAGAGAGAGAGAGAGAGAGAGAGAGAGAGAGAGAGAGAGAGAGAGAGAGAGAGAGAGAGAGAGAGAGAGTGTGTGTGTGTGTGTGTGTGTGTGTGTGTGTGTGTGTGCGTGTGCGTGTGCGTGTGTGCGTGCGTGCGCGTGTGCGTGTGCGCGTGTGTATGCGTTGATCTTCACCTTTACCGTGTGCAATTGGATTAATCTATACTGCGCGAATTCCTACTGCGCGCAGTAGGGCCTACTGCGCGCAGTAGGGCCTACTGCGCGCAGTAGGGCCTACTGCGCGCAGTAGGGCCTACTGCGCGGATTTTGCTTAATGTGTGTTTTCTGTCTCTCGCTCTGTCCGTCTCTTCTCTGCTCCTGCCCCCCCCCCCCCCTACCACCTCTCTCTTCCTCCCTCTACCCTCCTCTCTCGTTCCCTCTCTGTATCTCTTTTTCCGACGTTTCTGTCCTTTCTGTGTATGCTTACTCTCTCTTGTGTATGTGTCCCCCCCCCCCCCCTCCCCAAATCCTGTCTTATCCCCTTTGTCTGTCTGTCTGTCACACACACACACAAATTACAAATTATTTTGCGCCGTCTCTCATGTTTGCGACCCTCAATCTCATGAAAATCTTACAGTGGAACCTCCCTTTTAAGACCTTGAAAATAATTCAAAATAAGGTCTTAAGTCGGAGTTGCATGCTCATGTACATTTTCGCCCCGTAAGGGAGATCATTTGATGACAAAAGAGCGTCATCAGAATTATATGGGCAAACATGTTTTTTCAGTAGAATAATTTATATGCAAAAATGTGAGGGGTGGGGGAGGTTAAGATTAAGATTACAAGCCCCGTCGACAATTAATATAAGATAATGTCAGGGCTTTCACCACGTTAAATCGTATTAAAAAAAGGATAAAAAGGTAAAAAAAACAAATTTTACATTAAAATACTTTTGTTAAAAATTCATTGATAAATCAAAAACTTAGCACATAACACGGACTATATTCACATTTATGCCCGTCAAGAACGATAATTTGTAACAGAAAAGAACATAGCGATTGCTTTTTCAGTCAACAGATTATCGTTCTTGACGGGTATAAATGTGAATATAGCCCATAATGCCTACAATGCCATTTTCGACCGTAGTCTGCACCGTAGGTGTTAGAGGTGGGGGAAAAAAACGTTTTGAACCGAAAAACCGGTGCTAATCTTTCGCGGTTCGAAAAACCGGTTCGAGTTGCAGTAAACCGGTTTTTTAATTACAAACTGAAAGTAAGTTTTTCTTAGAATAACGCTTTTTTTTCCTCGAAAAACAACACTGATTCTCAGCGCATATTGGGTGTTTGTAAACCAAGAGTAGCTGTTTCTAGTTTGTGGTGGTGTATGGCTTTGACTTTGACCGAGTGATGAGTTGAGTGTGTGCGTGTCATAAGTCATACGTTTCTTTATTATGTGTGTGTGTGTGTGTGCATGTGTGCGCGTGCGTGACAAATAAATATGTGTTTGCATAGGTGAAACTAGTGATGCGAGTACTGGTTAAAAATACCGGTTCGGTAAAACCTGTACGAAGAGGGAAACCGGTTTAAAAACCGGTTCGGATTTTTGAACCGGTTCTCAACTCTAGTAGGTGGTTGGCGGTGTCGCATGAAAATAGGTAGCTCGTAAAAATAAGTAGCTCGCTACTATGACAGTGTGTATTTACGACATTGAGCATGAACCACAAATTTCACTTTTTTCTAGGGTTAGGGATAGGGTTAGGGTTAGGGTTAGGGTTAGTTAAATGGTTAAAGTACAGAAAAAGTGAAATTTGTGGTTGTCGCAAATACAGACTATCATAGTAGCGAGCTACTTATTTTTACGAGCAACCTATTTTCATGACACGCGTGCCATTTCTGCATTCAATCGTATGCATTGCTACACCGTATTCGGTCGTAGCCTGCAATGCTACTTTTGGCCGAACTTCAAAAAATCTATTCGCAATATTCGGTCGAAGGCTGCATCTTAATCATTGGGCCATGGCTGCGCCGTTACTTTCTACAAAAGGTTGCACCGACTTCGGAGCCAGGCAAAGGCCGTAATAAACGGTAGATACGCCGAGGACTTCGATAAAAGTGATTAACTTAAATAAAAGGAAAGGCAAGAACATAATTTTAAAAAATTCCAACATTTCAAATGTGACAAAAGCACGCAGAGATAAGAAAACAGCAAATAACTTTCCAATGAATAACCAACCTTCCAAACCAAACGACGCCTTTCAAACAAAACGACCTCTCTTTTAAAGTTTTGAACACCTTTTTCCCCCCGTCCCTCTCCAAAGCTCACCTTGAACAATCCACCCAGTGCACGCCATTCTCCCCCCCCCCCCCCCTCTCTCTCTCTCTCGTTTGATTGACACATGGTGGCCGGTTCTCGCCAATGTCCCGGATGAAACCGACACGCCCTGTCTGTCACCTGCTTGGTTCTTGGTTCTGCACACCGGCTGGTCCACCATGTCAATTTCAGGCCTGTGATTGGCACAGAGAGGGCAGAGTTCATTGGCGGATGGAAAATGGTTCATAGGATGGCAAGCCATGTGAACAAATTTCCAGTAGTCCTGGGATTTCCTTTTCACACCTTTGCAGTCCTTCTCCCCAAACCATGTTTAGTTTTATTTTCCTAAAGAAATATTTTAACGCCCTCATTACAGAAAATGAACACATTTGATCCTCAAAAACATGAGCAGTTTGATTTTGATGGAAACTCTAGCTAGAAAACACAACACAATCCTTGCATACAACCAGTCATAGACTACAGGTCAAAAGGATTTCATGACGGCTGACACCGACGAAGGTCTCCTGTGTCCACTAACCCCTCAGCTGCAGCACTAAAGGACGCGCTACACTGCGTACGAATCGATTCACCGCGATTTTGACATTTGTGATTAATGATTCACGTGAAATGCCCACTGTCTAAATATATCTGATAAAAGGGGGGAAGGGGGGGGGGAAATTGAATTTGTATCGCAAAAGTCTTAGAACTTTTATCTTGGAAATGTGAATTATTTTATATTGCTTTATGTTTTTTAGTGCTTTTATCTTATGACTTCTTATTGATTAATGATGTTCTCTTTGTTTCCTTACGCTTCTGTCTGCCTGTTCTCTCTCTCTCTCCCTCTCCCCCGGTCCCCCCCCCCCCCTTCCCCTCCCCCTCCCTCCCCCTCCCCCCTCCCCCACTCTTTCTTTCTTTCTGCCTCTCCGTCTTACTCATGTCAAAGTTTGCCCCCCCAGCACACTTGTCTCCGTCCTTTTGTTTGTCTAACCCTGACCCCCCCCCCCCCCTTACCCTGACCCCCCCCCCCACACCCTCCTCCTGCCTCCTCTCTCTCTCTCCTCTCTCTCTCTCTCTCTCTCTCTCTCTCTCTCTCTCTCTCTCTCTCTCATGAGTCATTAATTAATGTTACTATTATTCTATATCATTGATATGAAACATGGTGTATCCATTTATTATTTTTTGTAATGGTTTCATCAATGTTTGTAAAGCGCTGAGAGCTTGCTTTTAGCATGATGTTTATCGCGCTATATCAATGAAATTATTACTATTATTATTAAAAGATGCATCTGTGCCACGATTTCTCACTACTGTAGAAAGTCATTGTGTTCTACAGCCCTTACCTTGCTTTTGGCCCTGTGTATAGACTGAAATATCACAAGACGGCTTCACATGGCTGTCATGTCGGTCTGTTTTGTAACAAAACACAACCTTTTTTTGTCGTTGATATTTTGATATTTGAACGAAACGTCTAACTGGTATCTTTATTGGGGACAACATCGAACATTTGTTGTCACTATGATCAGTTCAATACTTTAAGCTTGGAATGCAACGTTTATCACACAGTGAGACACTCATCTTTATCACAAAGAAAACCGACGTTGCCGTAAATGTTATAATCAGTGTTTAAATCGACATGTCACCCGGACACCAGGCAACAATTCCGCAAATTTTGATAATGCTCAGTTCAGTCATTCATGCTTCAGAGCTTAGAAAAAACAACAACTTCGTCACATACATACAGACAGATGTTCAAGCACACAGACCCTCGTTTCAGTTGCAATCCCCTCCAGTTCATTTATAACTGGGAGCGTAACAATATCTGCGTTGTCAGCGGACCGTCAATTTCATGTTGCACGGGAAAAAACAAATTCTGTCAATTTTGTAAAAATAAAAAAATGAACTGCCGCTCACGAATTCCTACATCCGCCAGACTGAAGGGTCTCTGTACATGTAAACATTGTTTACTCTTTCCCCATGACAACACAGTGATGTGCAAGTGAGCTTAATGAGTTGGTTTTGGGAAAAGAGTGAAAAATATTAACATGTATTGAGCATTTAACTGAGGCTGCTCATAGTGTGGAGAAGGGGTCACTTAAAAAGGGGGGAGGGGGGAGATACAAAGAATATTAGTAAACTAGAAAAAGGAGGGGGGGGGGGGGGGGGGGGGGGGGGGGGAAGGGGAGGGGGGGGGAGGGGGGGGGGGGGGCCTAAAGAGTAGTCACATTTTCGCACTGAAGGTTTTTACTGCGAAGCAACATTCTGCATTCAGGATCAGCCTGAAGCTGTTGTCATCAAGCTGTAAGAAACAGACAGGGTCGTAAACATGACAAGGGTAGGGGTGTCTACACTACAATGTTGCCGGTGGTGAGGGTTAGGGCGAAGATTAAAAAAACAATGATGTTAGAGGCATCAGGCAGATTAACGCCCCCCCCCCACCCCCCTCATTTGTTTTGTTTTTTTCCCGTTTTTGTTGTTCAGTCCTCTGCAGATTGAGCACTTCAATCTCTATTGTTTTCTAAGTGTTAAAGATCCACCAGATCACGCGTCAAAATCACGGGTTTCACGTGTTTTCCCTCTTATAACTGGAAATAAATCTTGTTTTGACCAGGTCTGACTCCCATACAAATGGCCCCAAATTCAAACCCAAACATCAGTTTAAAGAGCAGCCTCAATTTCAAGTTGGGGGAATATCTGGGTCACAGCTACCCAGAAAAAGGGGATTTAATCCTGGTGCGTCACTGGGTCTTTAAACAATTCACAGTGGTTAGAGGTACGGCATTCTTGCAACACTCAGACCATGTTGAGGGATAGTAACTCTTCCTAGTCCTATTTTTCGTCAACAAATTAATGCATTTTCCTATTTCGTATCTTTAAGGCATGTTGATAATTTCCCCATGACAACACAGTGTCAGGCCACTCATCATATGACTTACAACTCACTGTGTTGCCATATGCACACACACGTACGTCCACACACACATACACATGCAAGCATGTGCGCGCGTGCACACACACACAAACACACACATGTGCATGTGTTGACACACACGCGCGCGCACACACACACACACACACACACGCGCGCGCGAGCAGGCACGCACATTCTCTCTCTCTCTCTCTCTCTCTCTCTCTCTCTCTCTCTCTCTCTCTCTCTCTCTCTCTCTCTCTCTCTCTCTCTCTCTCTCTCCGTTTATTCTATTACCCTCTATAAATACAATTCAATTCAATTAACGCACACACACGCGCGCGCATGCACATACGCACATATGCGAACACACAGACACACAAACACATACGGGACCTCTTTTCTGTTGACCTAAAACAAAGGCAAACACTTGTAAATAAATATGCACTGGTGCGTCATGGCTGCTACAGCCTACACTTCATCCGCAAGAACATGATAGTATTGGAATCAAGGAGGTTAGCCTTTTTTGTAAATCGTATTGGCTTCATTCAACAGACTTCATTCCCTTGTGTTTCGCTCTTATTGAAATGTGCACGAGCCTGCCTCGTTTTGACATTAAAACCCACCACCTCACGTGTATTTTCCCTCTCCCTCTTTTTTACCAGCGAGAGAGGGAAAGCTCGCGAAACCCGTGATTTTCACTATTCATGGACGTAGTGTTTCTGTTTCTGTGTCTGTGGTGTGTGTACTCAGCTTTTTTATTCGTTAAAAGCCGGGTTTGTAAAGCTTAGCGTTATTGAGTGGGCGTATTTTACTAGTAGAATAGTAGTTATTTTCTTCTATCGACTCACACTGAGAAATAAGAAACACTACTATTGTGTCTGTAAGTATACCGGTAACTGGTTTAGTTTTAAACGGATGAGTTTTTGCAAGAAACACATCGAGATCACCAGAAAGACAGCCTTTTCAAGGATAGGAACACTCACTTTGCTCTGGTTTCTTAGAAATTAAACCGTCAAAACGGCGATTCCTCCTTGGCGGAGATACCGGAGAGAATAGCCATTTTGGATGGGGTGGGTGAAGGTCACTCATTGTGGTTGAAGCGTTTTCTTTTTTTTTGTAGTGTAGTAAAAAAAAATAGAGGAGCTATTTCCTTTGTTGTGAGCGAAACTTCTTTAGATAAACTGTATAAAATTTAAAAACAAAGAAAAAATGGCTTGTATTGCGAAAAGTTCGTGCAAACGATTTGGTGTAAACGCAGGCGGCCATTAGAAAAGAGACGGCACACGCCTTCTCTTTGGGTGAAATAATTTGACTTCCAGCACCTCTGCCAAGGAGGAATCGCCGATTTGACGGTTTGATTTCTAGTAAACCAGAGCAAAGTGAGTGTTGCGATCTCTGTAAAGGGTGTTTTCCTGGTGATCTCGACGTGTTTCTTGCAAAAACTCATCCGTCAGGGTGCCCCTTTAAAGAAAGACAGCCTTTTGAAGGATCGGATCACTCACTTTGCTCTCAAAAATCAAATCGTCATTGTGGTTGACACGTCTTCTTTTTTGAAGTGCAGTAAAAAAAAAAAAATCTTTGTTGTGAGCGAAACTCCTTTAGGTAAACTGTATAAAATTTAAAAAAGAAGAAGAAAAAGGGTTGTATTGTGAAAATGTCGTGCAAACGATTTGGTCTAACTCAGGCGGCGTTCGCCTCGTGTCAAGTAAACCCGAGTTCGAACCTGGGTACAGGGGATTTTTCTCGTACTTTGTACTAGGCCTTACGGTCTGAACGTGGAGTCTTTCGGATGAGACGATAAACCGAGGCCCTGTATGCCCATGCACTTAGCACACGTTAAACCCAGTGGCAACGAAACGGTTGTTATTTGGTCAACATTTACACCCCCCTCTTTCCTTCCTGATCAGTCACACAAAATCACATGCAAAAATTAAAAATTGGGTAGCGCTCTGGTTGCGACGCGCTCTCCAGGTGGGAGCAACCCGAATTTCAGAGACGCCTCTGTGACTATAAAGTACCAAATACCTTGTTGTATCTATTATCTACGTAAAGCATTATTTCTGTTATCTATTGTTAGGAGTACACGGTGTTTGTGATAAACCTTTAGCGATTGATTGCATGGATTTGTTTTTCAGAGGTTTAATGTGATTTACCCCTTTCCTCGCCACTGTCGCCTCTTGGCACCACAATGATTGAACACCCATGTCACTGAAAGGCATCAAATGAGGGTCTGGTGTCCAGTGACCTTATGTTCTTAATTTTGGGAGGTAAGGACAGTTCCTATTTTATACATGTCACAAAGGAATCCCCAATATTGCAGACGAAATCTTTTCTCTACCTGGGTAAGTTTAATGGTAAATTTTGGCTGACGAATGGCTAGCGTTGAAAGAGTTTAAAGGGGCAACCTGACTGATGCGTTTTTTCCAAGAAACACGTCGAGATCACCAGGGAAACGCCTTTTACAGAGATCGCAACACTCACTTTGCTCTGGTTTCCTAGAAATCAAACCGTCAAATCGGCGATTCCTCCTTAGCGGAGGTCCTGGAAGTCAAATACGTTCAGTGAAATGTCCGCCTGAGTTTAGACCAAATCGTTTGCACGAAATGTTCATGTTTATTTAATGTATGCAGTTTACCTAAAGGAGTTTCAGTCACAACAAGCAAAATAGCTTCAATTGCTTTTTTTTTTTTTTACTGCACTGCAAAAAAGAACAAAACGCTTCAACCACAATGAGTGACCTCCACCCACCCCATCGAAAATGGCTTCTCTCTCCGGTATCTCCGCGAAAGAGCAATCGCCATTTTGACAGTTTGATTTTGTAGGAATCCAGAGCAAAGTGAGTGTTCTGATCCTTGAAAAGGCTGTATGTCTGGTGCTCTCGACGTGTTTCTTGCAAAGACTCATCCGTCAGGGTCCACCTTTACCCCCCCCCCCCCCTCCACCACCCCCTCTTTTTTCGCGCACTCCTCAGAAAGTTTACTGCTTTGCGTGTTGAGTGCTCAAGTTGTGATGGCTGCTCATTAAAAAATGTCGCCGTAACGATTCTCTTGATTTGTAAGTTACGTTGGACATATAATAATAATAATAATAATAATAATAATAATAATAATAATAATAATAATAATAGAGAGCATTTATATGCGCTTATTCTTAAACAAGCCCTAAGCGCTTACAATAATAAACAAATAAATGAATAACCACCAACCCACCCACCCAAAAAAAAAAAGCAGTAGAAAATATAAGAATGTAAAAAATTGCTTCGCACGCACATCTCAGCATATTTACTCAGGGAAACAAGACGAGCATGATAAACACCACACAATTCATCTCCTGAAGACTAAGAATAAATATCAGACAACTACACGCAAAATCAGCATAGATAGGCTTAGCTTAAAACAGCGACAGGCAAAAATTAGTGACAATGTAAACAAACAACAGGAGTGGCCCAATGCTCACACATGCACACAAACATACTCTCTCTCTCTCTCTCTCTCTCTCTCTCTCTCTCTCTCTCTCTCTCTCTCTCTCTCTCTCTCTCTCTCTCTCTCTCTCTCTCTCTCTCTCTCTCACTCTACCTCTCTCAGTTCTCTTCTTCTCACATGCTACATAATTCATGAATCAATCATATATTTTTTGTTACATCAACATAAGCATTTAAACACTGACTTATTACAGATTTGAAACATAATACAAAGACATCATGTTTTGTTAACCAAAGTTTGTAAATACCAGCGCCAAGTGGGCAATAGACATGTTAGTTTCATCAAACCAGTTTCTAAGTTCATTTCACTTTATCTTTTATTTTGGGTCAAAATTCACTTTTAAACACACACACACACACACACACACACACACACACACACACACACACACACACACACACACACACACACGCGCGCGCGCGCATGCACGCATAACCTTGCAAACGGTTTTTTTCTTTTTCTTTTTTCCTCAGACATTAAGGTCGGCACAGCGCTTTAAAATTTGCCACACCCTGAACGACCCAATTATGGCACTGATGCTCAAATATTTCGCCAGCCACTTTGCCGAGTAGGACCGGACACCGATCAATCGCAAGCCTGGAAGCACCCTTCGATGCACATTGCCCAGACTGTCAAAGATAAGCACCACAATCCTGCAGGAAAAGCCAAAGGAGCTTACTTCCATGCACAGAGGAGGCACTTATCAAATTTGGCAGTATAGCAGGTGTCGATGAACTCCAACTCGAACTCGAACTCGAACTGTTTAATGAGGATAAACTGAGTAAGCAGAAATAACAGCTTATTTTCACCAGGTCCTCTAAAATAATGACATATGTGAATAAATAAATAAATAAATTACCAAACAAACTCAAATGGTTCAAAAGTAAATACAATCAAATGTAACAAATCCAAAGAACAAGGACAACATAAAATGTAAATCAACATTCTCACAATTCCTTTCACACACATAACTCATAGTTAGACAAGTAATCAATTGACAATGTTACAATATCAGATAATAGGAGCATAAGCTACAGACATGCGCATTTACTAGGATTATAACATGCACAATAGATAAGTGTAGAACAGGGGAGAACGAACTGCTACAACCTTTCGAATAAATATATATATATATATATTTTTTTTTATTGAACCTTTTTTTTACATTTTCATATAAATGAAATAAAAGTAGAATAACAATCAACAAACATACAAAAAAGAAGCAAAGAAAGAAAAAAAAGGAAAAAAAAAAGAAAAAAAAAAGAAAACCACAGTTACCTGAAGACAACCCAGCACCTGTTCAAGGCAAGGTTATGATCAAATCGGGCTGGCAATTGTAAGTTATAACATTCGCGTGCGTATCAACACATTTTAGTATACATTTGTTTTGTTTTGTACCCCCATAGTTATCATTGCACACACACGTGGACCCATATATTAGAATATAGAACGATTTTAAAAAAAATCATTTATCCCTCCCCCCTTTTTTTTCTTTTCTTTTCTCTATTTTTTTATAAGTGAATGGGCAAGGTAAGCAATTTACACAATCTAATCTAGGTCTTAATAGTATGTTCAACTAGCAGCAATAGTTCATACAGACACAAAAAGATCTTTGTACACAAACCATTTGGACACCATATCATTATACCTCATATTTTTTACGAGCGATGTACTCTTCAATTTTATATCGATAGTTAAGTTTGTTGGTGAAAACACTTAAAGCAGGGAAACTTGTTTAATTTACATTCGTAAATATATTGTTTTGCAAACAGAATTATAAAATAAAAGATTGAGTCAATGTAAATGTTTTTATCATAACCAAGTATAACCAGATGTTCTGTTAATTGCAAGTTTGACACATTACGACATTTTTCATTCATTAAATCTGTCAGTGTTTTCCAAAAAAGCTGTGTATAAGTGCATTGCCAAAACATATGTGCGATTCCATCTTTAGCTGTATTACAGAAGCTGCAGCGATCAGTAGGAGTTATCCCCATTCCCTTCAGAATAACATTCGTCCCAAGGCATCTGTGAATAATTCTAAGCTGAAACCATTTCATTTTTATATCAGAGACCTTGGATAAGTAACCAAAACAATTTTCCAGTCATTTTCGACATTCATGTTTTCGTTGCACTTTAAACAAAACTTAGGGCAAGTGCTATTATTAACAAGTATATCATAATATAATTTCGATCCCTTGAAAATGGATAGTATTTTTTTTAAACATAAGTGAATCTCCAAATTTGTATTGTTGTTGATAGGAATTTTCACTTTTTTAATATACTCATTGATTGCTGCTTTATATCCTGAGAAAGTGATGAATTCTACATTTATGTCATATTTTTGCTTGAATTGTTCGTATTGAATAAATTTTCCATTTTCATCCAAGAAGTGTGCTATGCAATAAACGTTTTTCTTAATCCATCTTTTATTTTGAATATACTTTTTAGCTATTAAAATGCGTTTGTTATAAAACACTGGTTCACCTGAATATTTACAATCAACTTTATAAAAAAACATACTATAGGCGTTAAATACTTCTGTCCAGAAAATGTTTGACTTTTTTAAGGTTGAAAGAAATTCTGGCCAAAAATTTGTAATATCCTTAAGTGAAGGAAAATTTTTTTTTTTTTTTTTCTTTATCCTTAAGTGAAGGAAAATTAAACATTGTTATATTTTTCCATCTATGACTTGTTTTTTCTAATTTTCTTATCCAAGTCAACTTTAGCGCTGTGGCAAACATTTTTAGGTCTGGTAGTCCCAGACCACCACTCCCAATATTATTGTGTACCGTTTTCCTACTTATTTTGTCAGTTTTTTTAAATTCCAAACAAAAGTATAACACCAGCTTTGCAGAGTTTGAAAAAAATCTTCAGGGGGATTTGGTAACAAGATCCATACATGAGTTAATTTTGACAGGATTATAGACTTTAGCACAGCTACCCTGCCCAAAGGAGTTATTTGTCTACGGACCCAAATTTTAAATAAACGTCTCACTTCTACCAATTTATCTGAATAGTTCAATTCTGTCATGTTTTGTAAATCATTAGAAAACCAAATGCCCAATATTTTGAATTTTGGAGGGTTCCATTCCATGGGAAGATGGTTCATATAGCGCACATGTGAATTTGTTTTGCTTCCTAGCCATGAAGCACTTGTTTTTTCATAATTCATACGCAAACCTGACACAGAACCAAATTTGTAAACAGTATTTACACAAGACTCAAAAGACGTTTTATCGCCTTCTAACAAACATTCTGTGTCATCAGCGTACAATGACATTTTGTGTTCTACATTATTAATGGTTATGCCACATAGAATCCGTGGTCTGACCGAGGGATCTGTTTGGCAATCACCTCAACCAACCGGTTATGTCTTGCTTGATACATGGCTTGGTACACACACACACACACGCACACGCACACGCACACGCACACGCGCACACACACACACACACACACACACACACACACACACACACAAGAAAAAAAAGTGTTTAACAAAAATGTTATGTAAGTAAACTTTATAAACTGTTATTATTACCGTTATTTTTATATTCTTTATTAGTGTCATATAAAACCTTGCATTGGTTTTAAAGGGCAATAAACATTGATTCTAATTCTGATTCTGATACACATACACACACACACACACACACACACACACACACACACACACACACACACACACACACACACACGCGCGCGCGCATGCACACACACACACACACACAAACAAAGCCACACACACAAATACACACACACACACACACACACACCACACCCCACCCCCCCCCCCCCCCCCCCCCCCCCCCCCCCCCCACCCCCCGCACAAACCACACACTGCACACACACACACACGCGCACAGAAGGGACAAAAATTACTTTCCAAAATAAAAAGAGCAGGCTACGATCTGAAGAGAGTGGTTTTGAAATGAAGAAAGGGAGTTGGCAGAACGGAGAGGAAGAGGGAGTTTGTTCCAATATTGCTCAATGTGTGTGTTTTGTTTTTTCCAACTGTGACCAGATCTGACCAGACGGGTGGTGGTGTGCGGGGGACTGTGTGTGTTGAAACCTGCAATTCAATGGCTGAGGACAACAACATGGATTCATTGTCCTGGGATTTCCCGGCATCGAAACGTGAGTACAAAAAAGTACCCTTTGTCTGTGTGTGTGTGTGTGTGTGTGTGTGTGTGTGTGTGTGTGTGTGTGTGTGTGTGTGTGTGTGTGTGTGTGTGTGCACGCGTGCGTGTGCGTGCGTGTGCGTGTGCGTGCGTGTGCGTGCGTGTGCGTCTGTCTGTCTGTGTGTGTGTCTGTATTTGTGTGTCTGTGTTTGCTCTTGTACATGTGTGCATGTATATGTACGTGGCGCGCGCACATGTGTGTGCCTTTCTCCTCTCTCTCTCTCTCTCTCTCTCTCTCTCTCTCTCTCTCTCTCTCTCTCTCTCTCTCTTTCTCTCTCTCTCTCTCTTTCTCTCTCTCTCTTCTTTGCATGACTGTCACGCTCTATCTTCCTTTTTTCTCTCACTGTGAGTGCGTGTGTGTGTGCGCGCGCATGTGTGCGTGCGTGTGTTTGTGTGTGTATATGTGTGTATCTGTCTGTCCGTGTCTATCCATGTGTGTGTGTGTGTTTGACTCTGACTCTCTCTCTCTCTCTCTCTCTCTCTCTCTCTCTCTCTCTCTCTCTCTCTCTCTCTCTCTCTCTCTCTCTCTCTCTCTCTCTCTCTCTCTCTCTCTCTCTCTCTCTCTCTCGCCCTCTCTCTCTCTCTGTCTGTGTGTCTGTCTGTGTCTCTGTGTCTGTCTGGCGGTGTCTCTATATAATGTCTTTCACTCACTCTCTCTCTCTCTCTCTCTCTCTCTCTCTCTCTCTCTCTCTCTCTCTCTCTCTCTCTCTCTCTCCCCCCCCCTCTCTCTCTCTGTCTGGTGTCTCTGTGTTTGCGCTTGTACATGTGTGCATGTATATGTACGTGGCGCTTGTACATCTGGGCAGACAATTATTTAGTTTAAGATTGTATTTTCTTCACTCATTTGTTTTCTTTTGGTGGTTCTTTGTATTTATGTTTGGTTTCTTTTCTTCGTTTTCTATTTTTCTGCATGAGGACTGGATGAAAAAAAGCAATGTTGCTTAATCTATTATCCTCAATAAAGAAAACTTATTCATTCATTCTCTCTCTCTCTCTCTCTCTCTCTCTCTCTCTCTCTCTCTCTCTCTCTCTCTCTCTCTCTCTCTCTCTCTCTCTCTCTCTCTCTCTCTCTCTCTCTCTCTCTCTCTCTCTCTCTCTCTCTCTCTCTCTCTCTCTCTCTCTCTCTCTCTCTCTCAACATGAAACCGTCCTTGTGCGGGTTGTATATGTGAATGTGTGAATGTGTGTGCATGCATGCCATGTGAACATCTTCTGTTTGTTTGTCTCATTAATTTCCAAGTGTATGTGTGTTGGGGGTGGGGGTGGGGGGGGGGGGGGGTCACTTCCAAGTTAGTAGGCTATGTAGGGGAGAACTGGGCTAGTCCGCCCCCGGGGCAGGTCCGCCATTTGGTTTTTGTTGCCAAGTGCGTTGCTGTAGAATCATTTAGAGAATGTGATACCCTCCCCCCCCCCCCCCCCCCCCCACCATACCCTGTGTAAGTTGGAAGGGTGTGCATCAATGCGAGAAAGGTTGAGAGCAAACAAATGTGATTTTTGCTATTTTTGTGTGTGGTAGCAAATTTATTCATGACTTCTTTTCGGTTTTTATGCTCTTTATATGAAGATAAGTTTTGGATTTTGTGTTTGAAAGGCTGCTTAGTGATAGAAGATTATGTGTAATTCTGGGTTTCATTAAGCCTTTCTAGGCCTAAGCATGATGGGAGCAACCTTTTCCCAGCCTGTGGGTGGACGTGCTCCTCCTGGGGACAAGCATTACCTACATAAGGGTGGGTGGACGTGCTCCTCCTGGGGACAGGCATTACCTACATAAGGGTGGGTGGACGTGCTCCTCCTGGGGACAGGCATTACCTACATAAGGGTGGGTAGACGTGCTCCTCCTGGGGACAGGTATTACCTACATAAGGGTGGGTGGACGTGCTCCTCCTGGGGACAGGCATTACCTACATAAGGGTGGGTGGACGTGCTCCTCCTGGGGACAGGCATTACCTACATAAGGGTGGGTGGACGTGCTCCTCCTGGGGACAGGCATTACCTACATAAGGGTGGGTGGACGTGCTCCTCCTGGGGACAAGTATTACCTACATAAGGGTGGGTGGACGTGCTCCTCCTGGGGACAGGCATTACCTACATAAGGGTGGGTGGACGTGCTCCTCCTGGGGACAGGCATTACCTACATAAGGGTGGGTGGACGTGCTCCTCCTGGGGACAGGCATTACCTACATAAGGGTGGGTGGACGTGCTCCTCCTGGGGACAGGTATTACCTACATAAGGGTGGGTGGACGTGCTCCTCCTGGGGACAAGTATTACCTACATAAGGGTGGGTGGACGTGCTCCTCCTGGGGACAAGCATTACCTACATACGGGTGGGTGGATGTGCTCCTCCTGGGGACAGGCATTACCTACATAAGGGTGGGTGCACGTGCTCCTCCTGGGGACAGGCATTACCTACATAAGGGTGGGTAGACGTGCTCCTCCTGGGGACAGGTATTACCTACATAAGGGTGGGTGGACGTGCTCCTCCTGGGGACAAGTATTACCTACATAAGGGTGGGTGGACGTGCTCCTCCTGGGGACAGGCATTACCTACATAAGGGTGGGTGGACGTGCTCCTCCTGGGGACAAGCATTACCTACATAAGGGTGGGTGGACGTGCTCCTCCTGGGGACAGGCATTACCTACATAAGGGTGGGTGGACGTGCTCCTCCTGGGGACAGGCATTACCTACATAAGGGTGGGTGGACGTGCTCCTCCTGGGGACAGGCATTACCTACATAAGGGTGGGTGGACGTGCTCCTCCTGGGGACAGGCATTACCTACATAAGGGTGGGTGGACGTGCTCCTCCTGGGGACAGGCATTACCTACATAAGGGTGGGTGGACGTGCTCCTCCTGGGGACAGGTATTACCTACATAAGGGTGGGTGGACGTGCTCCTCCTGGGGACAAGTATTACCTACATAATACCTACATAAGGGTGGGTGGACGTGCTCCTCCTGGGGACAGGCATTACCTACATAAGGGTGGGTGGACGTGCTCCTCCTGGGGACAGGTATTACCTACATAAGGGTGGGTACATAAGGGTCCTGGGGACAAGGACGGGTGGGTGGACGTGCTCCTCCTGGGGACAAGCATTACCTACATAAGGGTGGGTGGACGTGCTCCTCCTGGGGACAAGCATTACCTACATAAGGGTGGGTGGACGTGCTCCTCCTGGGGACAGGCATTACCTACATAAGGGTGGGTGGACGTGCTCCTCCTGGGGACAGGCATTACCTACATAAGGGTGGGTGGACGTGCTCCTCCTGGGGACAGGCATTACCTACATAAGGGTGGGTGGACGTGCTCCTCCTGGGGACAGGCATTACCTACATAAGGGTGGGTGGACGTGCTCCTCCTGGGGACAGGCATTACCTACATAAGGGTGGGTGGACGTGCTCCTCCTGGGGACAGGCATTACCTACATAAGGGTGGGTGGACGTGCTCCTCCTGGGGACAGGTATTACCTACATAAGGGTGGGTGGACGTGCTCCTCCTGGGGACAGGCATTACCTACATAAGGGTGGGTGGACGTGCTCCTCCTGGGGACAGGCATTACCTACATAAGGGTGGGTGGACGTGCTCCTCCTGGGGACAGGCATTACCTACATAAGGGTGGGTGGACGTGCTCCTCCTGGGGACAGGCATTACCTACATAAGGGTGGGTGGACGTGCTCCTCCTGGGGACAGGCATTACCTACATAAGGGTGGGTGGACGTGCTCCTCCTGGGGACAGGCATTACCTACATAAGGGTGGGTGGACGTGCTCCTCCTGGGGACAGGCATTACCTACATAAGGGTGGGTGGACGTGCTCCTCCTGGGGACAGGCATTACCTACATAAGGGTGGGTGGACGTGCTCCTCCTGGGGACAGGCATTACCTACATAAGGGTGGGTGGACGTGCTCCTCCTGGGGACAAGGCATTACCTACATAAGGGTGGGTGGACGTGCTCCTCCTGGGGACAAGCATTACCTACATAAGGGTGGGTGGACGTGCTCCTCCTGGGGACAGGCATTACCTACATAAGGGTGGGTGGACGTGCTCCTCCTGGGGACAGGCATTACCTACATAAGGGTGGGTGGACGTGCTCCTCCTGGGGACAGGCATTACCTACATAAGGGTGGGTGGACGTGCTCCTCCTGGGGACAGGCATTACCTACATAAGGGTGGGTGGACGTGCTCCTCCTGGGGACAGGCATTACCTACATAAGGGTGGGTGGACGTGCTCCTCCTGGGGACAGGCATTACCTACATAAGGGTGGGTGGACGTGCTCCTCCTGGGGACAAGCATTACCTACATAAGGGTGGGTGGACGTGCTCCTCCTGGGGACAGGCATTACCTACATAAGGGTGGGTGGACGTGCTCCTCCTGGGGACAGGCATTACCTACATAAGGGTGGGTGGACGTGCTCCTCCTGGGGACAGGCATTACCTACATAAGGGTGGGTGGACGTGCTCCTCCTGGGGACAGGCATTACCTACATAAGGGTGGGTGGACGTGCTCCTCCTGGGGACAGGCATTACCTACATAAGGGTGGGTGGACGTGCTCCTCCTGGGGACAGGCATTACCTACATAAGGGTGGGTGGACGTGCTCCTCCTGGGGACAGGCATTACCTACATAAGGGTGGGTGGACGTGCTCCTCCTGGGGACAAGCATTACCTACATAAGGGTGGGTGGACGTGCTCCTCCTGGGGACAGGCATTACCTACATAAGGGTGGGTGGACGTGCTCCTCCTGGGGACAGGCATTACCTACATAAGGGTGGGTGGACGTGCTCCTCCTGGGGACAGGCATTACCTACATAAGGGTGGGTGGACGTGCTCCTCCTGGGGACAGGCATTACCTACATAAGGGTGGGTGGACGTGCTCCTCCTGGGGACAGGGGTGGGTGCATTACCTACATAAGGGTGGGTGGACGTGCTCCTCCTGGGGACAGGCATTACCTACATAAGGGTGGGTGGACGTGCTCCTCCTGGGGACAGGCATTACCTACATAAGGGTGGGTGGGTGGACGTGCTCCTCCTGGGGACAGGTATTACCTACATAAGGGTGGGTGGACGTGCTCCTCCTGGGGACAGGCATTACCTACATAAGGGTGGGTGGACGTGCTCCTCCTGGGGACAGGCATTACCTACATAAGGGTGGGTGGACGTGCTCCTCCTGGGGACAGGCATTACCTACATAAGGGTGGGTGGACGTGCTCCTCCTGGGGACAGGCATTACCTACATAAGGGTGGGTGGACGTGCTCCTCCTGGGGACAGGCATTACCTACATAAGGGTGGGTGGACGTGCTCCTCCTGGGGACAGGTATTACCTACATAAGGGTGGGTGGACGTGCTCCTCCTGGGGACAAGTATTACCTACATAAGGGTGGGTGGACGTGCTCCTCCTGGGGACAGGCATTACCTACATAAGGGTGGGTGGACGTGCTCCTCCTGGGGACAGGTATTACCTACATAAGGGTGGGTGGACGTGCTCCTCCTGGGGACAGGCATTACCTACATAAGGGTGGGTGGACGTGCTCCTCCTGGGGACAGGTATTACCTACATAAGGGTGGGTGGACGTGCTCCTCCTGGGGACAGGTATTACCTACATAAAGGTGGGTGGACGTGCTCCTCCTGGGGACAGGTATTACCTACATAAGGGTGGGTGGACGTGCTCCTCCTGGGGACAGGCATTACCTACATAAGGGTGGGTGCACGTGCTCCTCCTGGGGACAAGCATTACCTACATAAGGGTGGGTGGACGTGCTCCTCCTGGGGACAGGTATTACCTACATAAGGGTGGGTGGACGTGCTCCTCCTGGGGACAAGCATTACCTACATAAGGGTGGGTGGACGTGCTCCTCCTGGGGACAAGTATTACCTACATAAGGGTGGGTGGACGTGCTCCTCCTGGGGACAGGCATTACCTACATAAGGGTGGGTGGACGTGCTCCTCCTGGGGACAAGCATTACCTACATAAGGGTGGGTGGACGTGCTCCTCCTGGGGACAGGTATTACCTACATAAGGGTGGGTGGACGTGCTCCTCCTGGGGACAGGCATTACCTACATAAGGGTGGGTGGACGTGCTCCTCCTGGGGACAGGTATTACCTACATAAGGGTGGGTGGACGTGCTCCTCCTGGGGACAGGCATTACCTACATAAGGGTGGGTGGACGTGCTCCTCCTGGGGACAGGCATTACCTACATAAGGGTGGGTGGACGTGCTCCTCCTGGGGACAGGCATTACCTACATAAGGGTGGGTGGACGTGCTCCTCCTGGGGACAGGTATTACCTACATAAGGGTGGGTGGACGTGCTCCTCCTGGGGACAGGCATTACCTACATAAGGGTGGGTGGACGTGCTCCTCCTGGGGACAGGCATTACCTACATAAGGGTGGGTGGACGTGCTCCTCCTGGGGACAGGCATTACCTACATAAGGGTGGGTGGACGTGCTCCTCCTGGGGACAAGCATTACCTACATAAGGGTGGGTGGACGTGCTCCTCCTGGGGACAGGTATTACCTACATAAGGGTGGGTGGACGTGCTCCTCCTGGGGACAGGTATTACCTACATAAGGGTGGGTGGACGTGCTCCTCCTGGGGACAGGCATTACCTACATAAGGGTGGGTAGACGTGCTCCTCCTGGGGACAGGTATTATCTACATAAAGGTGGGTGGACGTGCTCCTCCTGGGGACAGGTATTACCTACATAAGGGTGGGTGGACGTGCTCCTCCTGGGGACAGGTATTACCTACATAAGGGTGGGTGGACGTGCTCCTCCTGGGGACAGGTATTACCTACATAAGGGTAGGTGCACGTGCTCCTCCTGGGGACAGGTATTACCTACATAAGGGTGGGTGCACGTGCTCCTCCTGGGGACAGGCATTACCTACATACGGGTGGGTGCACTTCGAGCAACATGCAGAATAACCCTGTTGTACTTGAACTGAATCTTCTATATATCCACACATTTACCTAACTGTTGGTCTACGAATGAAGATTCTACTTCCATTAGCTTGTCATTTATTATCTGGAAAGTAGGCGGACTGGCCCAGTCCTTCCCCTACTTGACCTTGCTAGCTTTGATGTGCCTACACATTTATGTGTGTCAGTCATTTTGTGTGGGTGTCTTTGCCTTTCATGCTCTTTCAATTCAGCATGATAATCAACTGTGAGGTTTTATTGTGAGTTTACAAATCTTTGCATTATAAACGGTTCTTTTAATTAAAACGTGAACTTCTCTTGTTAGAAGCTTTTGAATTATAACTCATGCTGAAAAGGTCATCTTTATATGATCTTCCCTTGTTTGAATCATTAAATTACCGAAAGAGTCATCTTTACATGATCTTCGCTTATTTGAATCATTAAATTGCTGAAAGAGTCATCTTTACATGATCTTCTCTCATTTGAATCATTAAATTGCTGAAAGAGTCATCTTTACATGATCTTCTCTCATTTGAATCATTATTCTGCTGAAAGAGTCATCTTTACATGATCTTCTCTCATTTGAATCATTATTCTGCTGAAAGAGTCATCTTTACATGATCTTCTCTCATTTGAATCATTATTCTGCTGAAAGAGTCAACTTTACATGATCTTCTCTCATTTGAATCATTATTCTGCTGAGAGTCATCTTTACATGATCTTCTCTCATTTGAATCATTATTCTGCTGAGAGTCAACTTTACATGATCTTCTCTCATTTGAATCATTATTCTGCTGAGAGTCAACTTTACATGATCTTCTCTTATTTGCATCATTACATTGCCGAAAGAGTCATATTTACATAGTCTTCTCTTGTTTGAATCATTATTCTGCCGAAAGAAAGACTCCATTTTGTGAATAAACAACCACCTAATGTACTCATTAAAAAAGTTGTTTAACACTAAAGCTTGTTTTCATTTTTATACCACCCAGATTAATAACCAGTTTATTAATACATTTTCAGTACAGGTTTTCCGGTTAGCAGTCGCCTTTCTGCTATCTAGATCTAGATAAAAGGTCACATTTGTTGCGACCCCCCCCCCCCCCCCCCCCCCCTTGGTGTTCAGACGCAGACAGGCCATCAGTCTGGAGGTTATAATGTGCACGGGGGCAGGTCCCCCCCAACGGGGCAGGTCCGCCATTTCCTTTTTATTACTATGCCCTTTGCTCTGGAACCACTTAGAGCATATAATGATGACAGCCACGTGTTTTCTACCCACCACAACCTGTGAAAGTTTGAAAGTTGTGCATCAATTTGAGGTCAGTTGAGAGCAATGTTTTTAAATTTCTGCAACGTTTTGTAACAAAGCACTCAAGACTTCATTTTCTGTCGTGACGCTGTTTATATCAAAATAAATAAAAGGCTTTATGGCTGGTACCCACGTGTCGTCATATCCGGCCACAAGGAGCGCCATATTATGGGAGACCGCCATCTTAGTCAGTAACTTTTTTTGAAAAATGCCAGATCGATGCTGCGTATTTGGCTGTTCCAATTCGAAACTTATCTAAACTGTATTTATAACATCTGGATGTTTTCTTTACACATTTAGATAACATTTTCACTTTGTTTGCACACAAATAAGGACTAAGATGGCGAAACTTCCGTTGGAAGGGTCGAGATGCGCACGCAGGTGGGGGGGAGCCATTGCTAAAGGGATGCTTAGTTATTCAGGATTTTATGCTTCAAGAGGTTTTTCTCTTCTTTGCTTTATCTCTAAGATAGACACGCTTAAAGATACATAACCATCACGGGGCAGGTCCGCCCCCTTAGGCTGGGGCAGGTCCACCCCCTTAGGCTGGGGCAGGTCCGCCCCCTTAGGCTGGGGCAGGTCCGCCCCCTTAGGCTGGGGCAGGTCCGCCACCCCCTTAGGCTGGGGCAGGTCCGCCCCCTTAGGCTGGGGCAGGTCCGCCCCCTTACGCTGGGGCAGGTCTGCCCTCTTAGGCTGGGGCAGGTCCACCCCCTTAGGCTGGGGCAGGTCCACCCCCTTAGGCTGGGGCAGGTCCGCCCCCTTAGGCTGGGGCAGGTCCACCCCCTTAGGCTGGTGCAGGTCCGCCCCCTTAGGCTGGTGCAGGTCCACCCCCTTAGGCTGGGGCAGGTCCACCCCCTTAGGCTGGGGCAGGTCCGCCCCCTTAGGCTGGGGCAGGTCCGCCCCCTTAGGCTGGGGCAGGTCCACCCCCTTAGGCTGGTGCAGGTCCGCCCCCTTAGGCTGGTGCAGGTCCGCCCCCTTAGGCTGGGGCAGGTCCACCCCGGGAAGACAAGGCCTTAGTTGGGTAAGGCTATAGTCCAGGCGAAACTAAGGTTTACCTTGTTTTGTGATATATATTA
>CM065688.1:1088787-1101231 GCA_017654935.2 Phymorhynchus buccinoides
GTAAGTTTTTTTCTGACGACAGGATGAAAAAAAGCTTGTAGCTTACTCTTTTATCGTCATTAAAGATAATTTTGAGTTGACTTGACTTGACTTGAAAGAGTGTCCTTGACACAGACAACCTTCAGGACAGATCATGTTACACATCAGTTCATCATCCCTCTGTGGGCACTGACCAAAGCCATCACACAGATGGTTTACATGAACACAGACTGAGGACTCTAGACATTGATAGTAATGCGGACAGTGGACCGCCTCACACTGTTGTTCGTCAGAGAGCCCGTTGCATCGAGTGTAGACAGGCAGACAATAGAGCCACTCTGTGGTACAGCTGTAATGAGTGTCAGGACAGGACTGCTCGTCAGTCATCACCTGCTGACTAAAGTATTCCGTTCCATCTAAGTTGATGTACACTCTTTGTTGTATACTGAAATGCCTCTGTTTCGGAACTTTCCATTTCATCAGAATCATCTGCACAATCTGAATAGTTATTACATCGTTGATTGTGCAAAATGCATTGATCATTAGAACACAGAAAACCATGGCAGGAGGAATATTCACAAAACGTCTCATCGCCATTATCTGGGCAGTCTTGTTTAAAGTCACAGACAAAAGTGTAATGTATTGTGGTGAAATCGTCGTCACATCTAAGCATGACGTACGAGTTTGTAGGAGTTGTTCCACCAGCTGTTATAGGACCAGGAGAGGTCTGATTGTCGCTGAAATTGATGAACAAACAGAACTGGTAGTGGCTGCTTTTTTCACAGTAGCTGTCAAAACCACAAAACAGAAAAGTGTGCATAAAATGGTGATTTCTACAAGGATGTAAAAGCTGATGTTTGTTTTTAAAGGTTGATTCAGACCAAATTATATTAGAGAAGACAATCAGTAATGACTAATGGTCCTTATGTTTAAATTGTATATCTCACAAGGCGCCATCTTGAAAATCAGATTGAAACATAATGAGATTGTCCATAATATATTTCCATACGTCTTAACCATTTATTACGCTCGAAGGAACGTAGTGGTCTACTAATAGACCGTGATCCGCTCGAAATATCAGTACCAAGCGAGTGGCAATTTCTAATGTGATTTTGGGAAATGGTACGTGTCTCTACATAATGAAAAGTCATGCAAGCAACTTGGGTCGAGTAGCTTATTAAGCGTTTTTGACCGTTATTTAAACAGTGGTGTAAAATAGTTAATGTAAGGACTCTGGAAAACAAATCAGTTGTTGTAGAGTACCTATGTGGTCGATTTGCTTCACACTTGGCATACAGAATGCCAATACATGTATGCAAATGCAGATGTAAAAGAAAAGGTGTATAACTCTGTGTATTACAAATTATTAGTTATCTCACTTTTTTTTTTAAAGGAGAAAATAACACAAAATCAAATCAAAGGTTGTCAGTTACTCTGTTTTTATGAATTTAATTTTTTTTAAAGCAAACTATGTACTAATTTAACGTTCATTGTGACCTTAAGTGAAATACATAATCAGACGCTTTTGTGTGGCTTATTATATTTTATAATTAATTAATTATTTAATGTGACATTGGCACTATATAAGCCTCTATGCATAGTGCTGTACACCTATGATATTTTTTATCTTATCCGAGGACGTTTTTCAAAGTCAAAGCTAACGTAAAATACTGAATATAACCCCATCCCACCCCTTCCTCATATGGTTTGAGGTCCAAAAAGGTGATTGGGTTTATATATGGTATATTTCCCTGTGCACAAAACAAAACTAGCTGTAAAAGCATATAGTGTACAACCTCTAACTTCCAGAATGGCCTTTGAATCTATTCATGCATGCACACGCATGTGCGTGTGCGCACCCCCCCCCCCCCCACACACACACACACACACACGCACGCACTATGACCGGACAGTTTGCCTGTGGACATTTCGCCTACGGACACTTCGCCTACGGACACTTCGCCTACGAACATTATGCCTATGGTCACCATGCTCACCAGACATTTTGCCTACTGGACATTATGCCTACAGACATTATGCCTAATAATAAATTATCGCATTTTCATGATGCTATATATATTTTTTTCCGATTCATTTTTTTCCACTAAGTAATGAGAGTGTGGGCTCAATTGTCGACTTAGCTCGCCGTTTCCTCTGTGTGAGGGCACTGCAGTAAAACAGATACAAATTTAATTGCAGCCAATGACCGGACAGTTCTCAATTGTATGTAATGAATTGCAAATGAAGATTGTGGGCGGAAATGGTCGACTTAGTTCGCCGTTTCTGCCATGCGAGGGCACGATCTCTCTTTTATCTACAGTTTAAATAATAAAGTTAACTTTAAACAAGAATTTGTAAAAACAGAGATAAAAAGAGAGAGAGAGGGAGGTAGAGAGAGAGAGAGAGAGAGAGAGAGAGAGAGAGAGAGAGAGACAAAGACAGAGATAGAGAGAGAGAGGGAGAGAGATGGTGAGAGGGAGAGGGTGTGTGTGTGTGTGTGTGTGTGTGTGTGTGTGTGTGTGTGTGTGTGTGAGAGAGAGAGAGAGAGAGAGAGTAGAGGGAGTAGTGAGACTGAGTATGCATTGATGACGTATTTACAAAGGTCAGGAAGAGGACAATTTTTTTCATTGTAACCGAGGAGGAACCACAAATTACTTTACTATAGGAGTTTTTTAAAAATAAATTATAACCCAGTTGCTACTATGGGTGGGTGGAGGAGTGGTGAGACTGTGACGCATACATTGGTGATGTATTTACAAAGGTCACAAAGAGGACAGAGGTTTTTTTTTATTGTAACCGAGGAACCAGTCCTGTGGGGAACCAAAAGTGACTTTACTATAGCAGTTTTTAAAAATTATAATCGAGTTGCTACTATCCGAGGACTATTTAGTAATAAAACAGTAGACCTTTGGCCGGGAACCAGTGCTTTCCTTTACTGTAACCGAAATTGCTTATAACCGAGTTTACTATAAACGGGGAGTACTGTAGACTGGACCGGAACCGATTTATTGTCATATTAACTACAAAAGTTGTACTGACATTGAAAAGAAAGGTATAACAAAAAATGAAATTCAATAAATAACAAAGACATTGAACAAGAATGAAATTGCAAACAAAAACTCTATTAATCAATCTCTCTCTCTCTCTCTCTCTCTCTCTCTCTCTCTCTCTCTCTCTCTCTCTCTCTCTCTCTCTCTCTCTCTCTCTCTCTCTCTCTCTCTCTCTCTCTCTCTCTCCCCCTGTATATTCGCTTATAATGGAGTTATTTGCTGATGATTTGTTGTCATTGTTGTTTTTCCTTTTGTAACCCCCTCCCCTCTGACATGGGCAGAAGGCCTGGATAAGTAAACTTTGTGAATTGTGTGAATCTCTCTCTCCCCCCCTCTCTCTCTAACTCACTCTTTCACGCCCCCCCCCCCCCCCTATCTTAATCCATAGCACATCTACTCCATTACTTTAGTTCTTAATCACACAAACACAATAACCCTCTCACTGACAATTTATCGCAATCATTTTGTACAATCCCTTATTCTACCGCCAACTCACACACACACACACACACACACACACACACACACACACACACACACACACACACACACATACACACGCACGCACGCACGCACTATACGTATACATCTACATTAGGGTACTAGCAATCTATATTCTAAGTTTGAAGCACATCAGTCACACAGTTAGTCTAAAACAATTGATTAATCACCCATACTCACAAAAACCAGATATTTTACTATACTATGTAAATAACGGTCAAACAGACACAATAAGCTCCTCGATCCAAACTGTTGTAATGACTTTTTAAGAACTAGGGGTATGTACCATTTAAGAAATCCACATTAGAAAATGCCACTCGTTTGATACCACAGATTTCTTTAAACGGTGGTCAATTAACAATAAAGAAGAACAATTTTACCGTTATCTGGCCGTTATCAACCGGCATTTAAACCAATTCCGTAGCTACATTTATTTAATTTTATGGTCAATCATATTTGCCATATTTTGATGCAAGCAAATGTATAATTGGCCCAATACATATTTTACATAATCAACAATACAAACATTCCATCGCATTGGATTATGTGGTCGTTAAAAACTGTTATTTATACATATTCTTTGCAAGTGGCACTATAACATTCAAAGGGGCCACGATTCAGCACATAGCCATCCAAACTGGTTAAAAATCGACCATGTACTTTCCGAGATATTACACCACAAAGATTTTCCGTTTTTGACGGTTAAATCCGTTACTGTTTAATTTCAGGCAAAATGGCATAACCGACATAATCTTTGATACGTGGGGAATTATTCTGTCCATTTTCATGTTGATAGGTTAGATGGTCTGCAATTTACAGTCATTTAGGATTGTAGCATAACGTATAGAGGCATCTATAGTACCAATGTCACATATAATAATTAAATAATTATAACATAAAATGAACGGTGCAAAAGCGTATGATTAATCATTTCACTTAAGGACATCGTGTAGATTATGTGAGTAAAAATTCAGCCGTTTGAATTTAAATTTGGCTTGTTCAGTGTAAACAACAACCATTGCTTTTATTGTGTGTGCTATTTTTTCTTATTTTGAAAAGGGAGATAATTATTGCCTTGTAATACATAGAGTTATACACCTTTATTTTTCAATCTGCGTTTTCATACGTGTATTGGCAATCTGTATGCAAAGTTTGAAGCAAATTGATCAGCTAGGTACATTAGAACAACTGATTTATCCCATAAACCCGATTAATTTACTGTTTTGCATCACTATTTAAATAACGGTCAAAAACGTACAATAAGCTACTCGACCCAGATCGTTTGCATGACTTTTTGAAATCTAGCACCATGTGCCATTTCAAAGATCCACATTATAAATTGCCACTGGGTTGGTACCGGGAACGTCCCTTTTGGCCTCGGGATCATGAGCATGAGCTATAACTCTGAAATAGTTCATGTTGTAAATCAGACTGGCGCCAGACCATTTCATAAACTTTCCATGAATGGTACACCAACCCAGCCTGAAGTCAAATGTAGGAACAACCAAAATTGATTAAAGTGTTTCAAAATACGTAAAGCGTGTTCCTGTTCTTTCCTAGATTTCATTGAAGCCAGTTTTCCCCCAAATCCTCTACATTTGTAATATATGACCTGCATAGTTGATCTTCTTTCTTCAGAGATCAGTGTGAGACATTTGTTCCGTGAAGCCACCAGCCCCATGCATTGAGGACTGCTGAAGGGACAGTGCTCTGTTTCATCCTGTCCACTGTCACACTCTGGTCTCAGGTTGCAGTGCAGGTGATCCTGGAATTGAGCGTAGTGACTGACAGAGCAGTTGTACCTGCCCTTGGACACCTTCACTGGTTGAACTCTTTCAGGGAGCATGGAGAAGTAGAGTTTAAGATGGATGTAATAGTTATGTGGGTCAATTATTTGAATAAACTGTGTGTGAACAATCATTGCAGGTGTAACATAATCAAGGCATAACGACTCAACGCTTTGTTTAGCTCCACTAGGCTTTACGAACTGGATAAGATTCTCTTTCTTAGTGCGATAACCTTCATATAAGTAGGGTTGGTCTAACTGCTGAACGCTGATCATGATTATGTGTGCTGGAGGGGCTGTGAGTACTTCACTTTTTTAACATCTTTATGATTCAGTCTGGTCTTATCACATATCCTGAATATTCCGATGTTGGAATTAAAGCAATGTGAGGGAGCTTGATTTGTTTTATGGTAAATCTAACTGATGGGTTATTTCTGTGTTGTAGATAAACTCCTTCTTCAAGGGTGTGAACAAAAAAGTCTTCAAGTGTATGATCATCACACTGCGAAAACATACCATAAACAGCCTAGATAAAATCATAATTTTTTATTTGGTCTCCACTCACGTTCTTCACATCAGTATGCAAACCGCTGAGCACGAATACTCAAGGACTTATTTTCTTTAAAACCTAGATCACAGACAGAAGAAGACTGCCCACAAACAGCAAACACTACACCAGAGTGTGCTGTGTACCAAGGCAGATGGTCACAGTGTGAAGTGTTGATGTGAAGGATGGTGTAGTTGATGGTGCTGTCCATCCACAAATAGTCTATCCCTGGACACACAGCTCTCAGTGTGGAAGAACCAGGTGTGGTGTGCAGGCCAGACTGGACCACGATCCCCTGACCTGTCAGCAAGGTAGAAGGTACAAAGGATATCCTTACAGCTATGAAGGTACAAAGGATATCCTTACAGCTATGATGATGCAGTTCCCCTGACCTGTCAGCAAGGTAAAGCCACAGCTATGATGATGCAGGCTGGGCCACGATCCCCTGACCTGTCAGCAAGGTTTACAAAGGATATCCTTACAGCTATGATGATGCAGGCCAGACTGGGCCACGATCCCCTGACCTGTCAGCAAGGTAGAAGGTACAAAGGATATCCTTACAGCTATGATGATGCAGGCCAGACTGGGCCACGATCCCCTGACCTGTCAGCAAGGTGAAGGTACAAAGGATATCCTTACAGCTATGATGATGCAGGCCAGACTGGGCCACGATCCCCTGACCTGTCAGCAAGGCAGAAGGTACAAAGGATTCTTTACAGCTATGATGATGCAGGCCAGACTGGGCCACGATCCCCTGACCTGTCAGCAAGGCAGAAGGTACAAAGGATATCTGCAGCTGATGATGCAGGCCAGACTGGGCCACGATCCCCTGACCTGTCAGCAAGGCAGAAGGTACAAAGGATATCCTTACAGCTATGATGATGCTGTCCCCTGACCTGTCAGCAAGGTAGAAGGTACAAAGGATATCCTTACAGCTATGATGATGCAGTTAAACAAAGCCATGTGAACTGTCATGTAATTTATTTGTTGTCAGTACAGATTAGAGTCTGACAGAACAAAAAATGATGCTGCTGCTGCTGCTGCTTCTGCTTCTGCTTCTGCTGCTGCTAATGATGATGGTGATGACAACGATAATAATAGATGGTGATGTTGCTGCTGTGTGTTCTGAAGACGATGCTTGCGGTAGTAGTTAGGCAAAGGAGTTAGCGGGACTATTTATTGATTACAATGCAAAGGCTGTGCTGGTTAGCCGTATCACTGTCAATAGACTGGGCAAGGAACTGAAAGATGAGCAGAGGGAACAACAGATGCACACTTCCCTCAGTCACATCTCTCACAGAAGATGCAGAAGAACTGGACCCCAACTGGTTGTATTTTGTATCAAAAAGTTTATAAAATACGACTTCCAGTGTTACATGGTTGTGTGCAATATCATTGCATTCGCCTTAGTGGAAAACAGCTGCGTCTTTTAATACAAAAGTGTTCTATGGATTTCTTCTAATTATTTAAGAAGTAACAAAGAAAGGACAGTTTGTTTAGTACTTATTAGATGGATGTATTTTAAGTCCTGCACATTAAAACACCCAACAATTAATATAACAACTGTAGAGTCTAAACATTAAAATGAGGGATGCGTGCAAGAACTGAATGGACAGTTGTTGAGCCCTCGAATTCAACCTTGGACGTCAAGATGTCTTGATTATCTGTGGTGATTGGTCTTGGACATAATTATTTCTGTGATAATTGTTGATGGAGGAAAATGGGAGTGAAAGGAAGATTTGTGAAATAAAGATAAGCTATACTGAATACGAAAATTGACAACAGTCTACACCAATGCAAACCTTAGGAAAATGCTATTAAATGTAGGAGGGAGGTGGGTCTTAGTGTGTTGTGTTAAGATTATATGCAATGCATTCTCTAATGTATTCATTTTCATAGAGATGTATGGTGAGGATATGTGAGCCAGTCTGTTATAAATGTTTGTACGAAGGGTGAGTGAAAAGCGCATTGAGTTGCTAAGCAAAATTATGCGTTATATTAGCATTATTAATCATTATTATTATTATTATTATTATTTATATTGAAAATGTAATAACCTGATTATAGTGAAAGTACTACAGTAGTAGTATCTTAGGTCCCGACGAAAATTCATTCCTCTCTTCTGATTTCTTTCAGTGAGCACAAGCGAAATTGAAGACACAAAAGACGGGCTAGACATCCCTGTTACCATTGACTATGAATGCTTACATTAAGGGTATAAAACAATGACATTTAGGCCTACGTGCGGGGATTTATTCTTATTACCTCTTGTTTCTTTTCTAACAAATACAATCACTGAGTATATGCGTCAACATTTGAGAGCACACACACACGTATATGCTTAAACATACACACACATATCCATACATACATACATACATGCATACACACACAGTACACACGCATGCAAACACACACGCATGCATGAACACCCCCCCCCCCCCCCCCCCACACACACACACATACACACACACATATGTATATACTATACTTAGGTACACACACTACCAGTAATTTCATATCTCTCTCTATATATATATATGTCACGGGAAAATTCGGAATCTTCCCGGAAAAAATCAGAATTCCGATTTTCCCCGGGAAGATTCCGAATTTTCCCGGTAAGATTCCGAATCTTCCCAGCCTTGGGGAAAATCGGAATTTTCCCGGGAAGATTCCGAATTTTCCCAAGCAAGTAGCTGCATGCCATAGAAAACGAAATAAATCACAGAGAGAGAGACAGGCAGACAGAGAAAGACGGAGAGAGACAGGGAAGGGAGAGGGTAAGTGTGAGGCATGCTGATAGGCGGAAAAGCAGATTTTTTTATTTTTAATTTCACACATCTAGTGTTGGCCCATAACAATCCACTACGTTTCCAGAACAGGTTTCGAGTTTTTAATGAAAACAAAAATGTAGAGTCCAAATTATGTTGTAGTGATCACAATGCACTTAACACAAATACATTAGGAACTCGTGCACAAGCATACCTAATTATCAATTATGGATTCGTATCTTATATGTTGAATATTCCACATCAAATATAGCTAAGAATGAAATGTTTTATTGGTAAATAACTACATGCAATATACATAGTGTAGCCTATATCAGATTCTAACGATACCTTTCCATGTAAAAAAGTTATTTGCGGGTGTTCCATAATGTTTTGCGAAGTGTTTAATTTGACAACAAGAAGGAGAGGACACTAAAATTGTGCGAGGGCACATCTCTTCATCTACCTCGCTGCCTGTCTGTCTGTCTGTCTCATATGTATGAATATGAATCACAATATCGTGTTGCTTGACACTACGAGGCAATAAAACCATTTCTCTCTCTCTCTCTCTCTCTCTCTCTCTCTCTCTCTCTCTCTCTCTCTCTCTCTCTCTCTCTCTCTCTCTCTCTCTCTCTCTCTCTCTCTCTCTCTCTCTCTCTCTGTCTGTCTGTCTGTCTGTCTATATTTCTCTCTCTCTCTCTCTCTCTCATAGTTATAGGTCGTGTGTGTGTGTGTGTGTGTGTGTGTGTGTGTGTGTGTGTGTGTGTGTGCGTGCGTGTGCGCGCGCGCGCGTGCGTGTGCGTGTGTGTGCGAGTGCGCGTGCGTGTGCGTTTGCGTGCGTGCGCGTGCGCGTGTGCGTGCGTGCATACGTGTGTGAGTACTTGTGTTTGTACGAGCGTAAGTGCGTATGGTTGGATGTAAGCTTATCTTTATTAACATGTGTTCTGATTTATGTGTCATATTGCTTGGAGTTTGTTATATTTGAATGTTGCATACGGCATTATGAATCATTTCGATATTGCTGTTTATTATCATTATCATCATTAGTATTATAAATTTTATTACTTTTGTTTATTAATATTCCTATCGTCATTCTTGATGATGTTATGCTTATTCAGTTCATCCTCATTGTAAGCTTGGGAAAATTCGGAATTTTCCCGGGAAAAATCAGAATTCGGAATTTTACCGAGGCCAATTGGGGAAAAATCAGAATTCCAAATTTTCCCGGGAAGATTCCGAATTTTCCCAAACTCGGGAAGATTCGGAATTATCCCGGGAAAATTCGGAATTTTCCCGGATTCCAAAATTTCCCGTGACACATATATATATGTTACAGTCAAAATGAGAAATTAGTCATTACGGGTAATGCCTGAAAATTTCAGTAATTTCCGGAACAACCTGTTTCAAACAGCCATTACTGGAAATGGCTAATATTTTCAGTCACTACCGGTAATGCCTGAAAATTGTCTCCAGTCAATACCGGAAATGACTAAACACAAAACACCATAGTGAACCTAAATGGTTTTTATTTTATGGTGCATTC
Source organism: Phymorhynchus buccinoides (assembly GCA_017654935.2). Lineage (NCBI taxonomy): Eukaryota > Metazoa > Mollusca > Gastropoda > Neogastropoda > Raphitomidae > Phymorhynchus > Phymorhynchus buccinoides. The sequence continues at coordinate 1,098,962 of CM065688.1, forward strand.
AATCAGAAAAATAAATGAATTTTATGGCTAAAAGCAAGTGTATGAACACGATAACAAATAAAGTCAGAACAATAAAAATTTTTTTCAAGGCTAAAAGCAAGTCTTTGAACACAATCACACATAATCATGCAGAGCCTGTCTAAAAATAACTAAAAAATACTACATTGAGTGTGACAGTCAAATCGGTCACTCGTTCAAAACAGATGCAATTTTGTGAAATATGCTTTTTTCCGTCTTATGAAATGGAAATAAGGCTGATATTGACCCTAAACTTTTATTAAGACTGAAAAAGCAGTTTATCAGTGTAATTTTTGCAACAAATATCAGAGGGGGAGAGGAGGGTTTGAAATTAAGTTTGAAACTAATAGTTTGCTTTTATAAGACAGAAAGAAGCATTTGGGAACCGTTGGCATCAGTTTTGAACGAGCGACTGATTTGACTGCGACATCGAGTCATCTCACACACACACACACACACACACACACACACACACACACACACACACACACACACACTGTGCGCACACATGGCACAGAGAGAGAGAGAGAGAAAACTGCAAAACACTGGAAGTTTGTCATTAGCTAAACAGCTCTAGTGACAGCGAAGGGGGGGGGGGGGGGGGGGGGGGGGGGGGGAGGGGGGGGGAGGGGGTGGGTTCAACAAAATCACTTGAGTAAATAAACAAAAATATTGCCTTAAAAAAGGAGTATAAGCTCACCCACCCCTTTGCACAAATTGAGGCACTGTGTGTGTGTGTGTGTGTGTGTGTGTGCGTGCGTGTGCGCGTGCGCGTGCGTGTGCGTGTGCGCGTGAGCGTGCGCGTGAGCGTGCGTGTGTGCGTGCGTGTGTGTGTGTGTGTGTGAGAGAGAGAGAAAGAGAGAGAGAGAGAGAGTGTGTGTGTGTGTGTGTGTGTGTGTGTATGTGTGTGTGTGTGTGTGTGTGTGAGAGAGAGAGAGAGAGAGAGAGAGAGAGAGAGAGAGAGAGAGAGAGAGAGAGAGAGAGAGTGAGTGTGCGTGTTGTTAATTGAACATTTGCACACACGTTGCTTAAAGAGCCCCTGATATGAACAAAAAATTCTTTCAAACGTGCTTAGAGGTCACCAAGAAAATGTATTCTACACAAAGCACACCACGCAGTTTCTCTTGGTACCCACACCAATCAAGCATCAAAGGTGGTCGATTTTACTTAAGCAAAGTGGGGGGTGGGTTTTTACAAGGTGTTTCACCCTTTGCACACTTTTTCCTTCCAAACAGGAGATGGGTTTGTACTAAAAGATGGGCTAATACTCAGTATTTTACTGCAATCAACACTTTCCCATTCTGGCTGACATGCATTTCCCATTCTGCCTGATATCTAGTTCAGCCAGATGGGTAAACCTAGACCATTTCCCATATTGGCTGAAATTCAGTCAGAATGGGTAAAAACTCCTCTTGAATTTCAGGCATTACCGGTAATGACTAAAATTTTTAGCCATTTCCAGTAATGGCTGATTGAAACAGATAGTTCCGGAAATGACTAAAAATTCCAGGCATTACCCGTAATGACTAAGTTCTCATTTTGACTGTAACATATCTCTCTCTCTCTCTCTCTCTCTCTCTCTCTCTCTCTCTCTCTCTCTCTCTCTCTCTCTCTCTCTCTCTCTCTATATATATATATATATATATATAGATGGATACCATCTCAGTAGTTAGCCCTCCCTAGTCATGTCTATTAGGTTTTGAAATTAAAATTTCAGAACATTATTATTTTGTTCATTTTACATAAGATTTTCATAAGATTTTTACTATTTCTGGTTTAACTTTGTGCTGGTTTGCTTTTATTGTGGATTTTCGATTTGATGCAAAGAGGACACCATTCTCTTGTAGAATGTCTTTTTTGCTCAGGTTGGCCATCCACTGGACAGTCAATTTGCAGGCCAATCATGCAAACTGATGAGATCTTCTCAAGATCGAAACAGCTGTCTTTGCATAAGGCACTGTCCCTCCCCCATTGGGAGAAAAAGTAAATCAGCACAATTTATATAACTTTTTAATTTTTTAATTTAAAAAAATTTTTAATTTTATTTTTTGAACACGAACATTACTCAAAGTTAACATTAACTGGTTTTGTTTCTGAGGTTCACAAATAAATTTGTGAACCTAATATATATATATATATATATATATATATAGTTTGCTTTGATAAAGCTTTTCTGTGTCCAATGTCTTTATTTGTGAAACCTCAGAAACAAAACCAGTTAACGTTAACTTTGAGTAATGTTCGTATATATA
>CM065688.1:1106731-1111731 GCA_017654935.2 Phymorhynchus buccinoides
GTGAGAGAGAGAGAGAGAGAGAGAGAGAGAGAGAGAGAGAGAGAGAGAGAGAGAGAGAGAGAGAGAGAGAGAGAGAGAGAGAGAGAGAGAGAGAGAGAGAGAGAGAGAGAGAGAGAGAGAGAGAGAGAGAGAGAGAGAGAGAGAGAGAGAGAGAGGAGACGAGAGAGAGAGAGAGAGAGAGAGAGAGAGAGAGAGAGAGAGAGAGAGAGAGAGAGAGAGAGAGAGAGAGAGAGAGAGAGAGAGAGAGAGAGAGAGAGAGAGAGAGAGAGAGAGAGAGAGAGAGAGAGAGAGAGAGAGAGAGAGAGAGAGAGAGAGAGAGAGAGAGAGAGAGAGAGAGAGAGAGAGGAGAGAGAGAGAGAGAGAGAGAGAGAGAGAGAGAGAGAGAGAGAGAGAGAGAGAGAGAGAGAGAGAGAGAGAGAGAGAGAGAGAGTCTTATGTACCTCTAACTAGGCGTTTAATAGTTAGTTCGAAATATAGTGCTCACAAAATGTAGGGAATAATTGACTTTGCAATATCCCCATGGTTTCAATAACCGGACTATAAGTTGCATTTTATGCGAAAATGATCGTTCAGCCTTTTTTGGCTGTAAAATCGAAGACAAAAATCAAATTTAAAATGTCACGTGGCTGCCAGAGGCGATAGACATCAGTGGGTGTGTTATTCGAAATCACAAAACACCTTTACACAGTCCACAAATTGTTGGGCCACTGTTTGCTGCCAGGCATTCAAGGCAATGCTTTCTCATGCTGGAACAGTCTCCTGAAGATGTCCTGGAGGATTAATGTTGTTTTCCTGGCGTCCCTAGATCCTCTTACGGCCGTTACAATGGTGCAAGGTGAAATTAAAAAACGCCAGCGTGAAAATGACAATTCGCATCTCCACTGAGCACATTTTGTGCACGATCACCTTCACATCCACGAAACCAAGACCTTCCCACGGTCTACAAGGTCCCCTGACCATTTTCGATAACATGCCCCGCTATGCCTTGCGGGAAACCATAGTCCAACACGTTTTCAACTGTTTTATGACTATTGTTGATACGTTTGGACCCATTGCTGTCTGTCTTCTCTGGCAATCACGTGATGTTTCAAAATTAACTTCGATTTTATGTTCAAGGAAAAATAATAATTTTGTTTTCAAACTGAATAGAACTAATAATTTCATTATTGAACCCACGGTGATTTTACCAAAAGCAATATCCCCTACTTTTAGTGAGCAGTATATATCGCAGCTTAGTTTGTGGGAAATTAGGAAACTAACAGAGGAAACGCCACACACTTGGAAACAGAATGGGGGAAAATATAGGGATAGAGAGGACAGACAGACTGACAGACTGACAGACTGACAGACAACAACAACAACAGAAGTGGGCGAGGCAGAGTCCAGGAGGGGTGAAAGGGAAACCCAGTATCTTTAGTAAAAAACAACACTAAACAGAACATAGCAAGAGCGAGAAGAACAGAACATAGTAAGAGGAAGAAGAACAGCACATAGCCAGAGGAAGAAGAACAGCACATAGCCAGAGGAAGAAGAACAGCACATAGCCAGAGCAAGAAGAACAGAACATAGCCAGAGGAAGAAGAACAGCACATAGCCAGAGCAAGAAGAACAGAACATAGCCAGAGCAAGAAGAACAGAACATAGCAAGAGGAAGAAGAACAGCACATAGCCAGAGGAAGAAGAACAGCACATAGCCAGAGGAAGAAGAACAGCACATAGCCAGAGCAAGAAGAACAGAACATAGCCAGAGGAAGAAGAACAGCACATAGCCAGAGCAAGAAGAACAGAACATAGCCAGAGCAAGAAGAACAGAACATAGCAAGAGGAAGAAGAACAGAACATAGCCAGAGGAAGAAGAACAGAACATAGCCAGAGCAAGAAGAACAGAACATAGCAAGAGGAAGAAGAACAGAACATAGCCAGAGGAAGAAGAACAGAACATAGCCAGAGCAAGAAGAACAGAACATAGCAAGAGCAAGAAGAACAGAACATAGCAAGAGGAAGAAGAACAGAACATAGCAAGAGGAAGAAGAACAGAACATAGCCAGAGCAAGAAGAACAGAACATAGCCAGAGGAAGAAGAACAGAACATAGCCAGAGGAAGAAGAACAGCACATAGCCAGAGGAAGAAGAACAGAACATAGAGCAAGAAGAACAGAACATAGCCAGAGGAAGAAGAACAGAACATAGCCAGAGCAAGAAGAACAGAACATAGAGCAAGAAGAACAGAACATAGCAAGAGCAAGAAGAACAGAACATAGCAAGAGGAAGAAGAACAGAACATAGCATAGAGGAAGAAGAACAGCACATAGCCAGAGCGAGAAGAACAGAACATAGAGCAAGAAGAACAGAACATAGCCAGAGGAAGAAGAACAGCACATAGCCAGAGGAAGAAGAACAGAACATAGCCAGAGCAAGAAGAACAGAACATAGAGCAAGAAGAACAGAACATAGAGCAAGAAGAACAGAACATAGAGAGCAAGAAGAACAGAACATAGAGCAAGAAGAACAGAACATAGCAAGAGGAAGAAGAACAGAACATAGAGCAAGAAGAACAGAACATAGAGCAAGAAGAACAGAACATAGAGCAAGAAGAACAGAACATAGAGCAAGAAGAACAGAACATAGAGCAAGAAGAACAGAACATAGAGCAAGAAGAACAGAACATAGCAAGAGCAAGAAGAACAGAACATAGAGCAAGAAGAACAGAACATAGAGCAAGAAGAACAGAACATAGAGCAAGAAGAACAGAACATAGCAAGAGCAAGAAGAACAGAACATAGAGCAAGAAGAACAGAACATAGCAAGAGCAAGAAGAACAGAACATAGAGCAAGAAGAACAGAACATAGCCAGAGCAAGAAGAACAGAACATAGCCAGAGGAAGAAGAACAGAACATAGCCAGAGCGAGAAGAACAGAACATAGAGCAAGAAGAACAGAACATAGCCAGAGCGAGAAGAACAGAACATAGAGCAAGAAGAACAGAACATAGCAAGAGCAAGAAGAACAGAACATAGCAAGAGGAAGAAGAACAGAACATAGCCAGAGGAAGAAGAACAGAACATAGCAAGAGGAAGAAGAACAGAACATAGCCAGAGAAAGAAGAACAGAACATAGCAAGAGCAAGAAGAACAGAACATAGCAAGAGCAAGAAGAACAGAACATAGCAAGAGCAAGAAGAACAGAACATAGCCAGAGGAAGAAGAACAGCACATAGCAAGAGGAAGAAGAACAGAACATAGCCAGAGAAAGAAGAACAGAACATAGCAAGAGCAAGAAGAACAGAACATAGCAAGAGCAAGAAGAACAGAACATAGAGCAAGAAGAACAGAACATAGAGCAAGAAGAACAGAACATAGAGCAAGAAGAACAGAACATAGAGAGGAAGAAGAACAGAACATAGCAAGAGCAAGAAGAACAGAACATAGCCAGAGCAAGAAGAACAGAACATAGCAAGAGCAAGAAGAACAGAACATAGAGCAAGAAGAACAGAACATAGCAAGAGCAAGAAGAACAGAACATAGAGCAAGAAGAACAGAACATAGCAAGAGCAAGAAGAACAGAACATAGAGCAAGAAGAACAGAACATAGCCAGAGCAAGAAGAACAGAACATAGCCAGAGGAAGAAGAACAGAACATAGCCAGAGCGAGAAGAACAGAACATAGAGCAAGAAGAACAGAACATAGCCAGAGCGAGAAGAACAGAACATAGAGCAAGAAGAACAGCACATAGCAAGAGCAAGAAGAACAGAACATAGCAAGAGGAAGAAGAACAGAACATAGCCAGAGGAAGAAGAACAGAACATAGCAAGAGGAAGAAGAACAGAACATAGCCAGAGAAAGAAGAACAGAACATAGCAAGAGCAAGAAGAACAGAACATAGCAAGAGCAAGAAGAACAGAACATAGAGCAAGAAGAACAGAACATAGCCAGAGGAAGAAGAACAGCACATAGCAAGAGGAAGAAGAACAGAACATAGCCAGAGAAAGAAGAACAGAACATAGCAAGAGCAAGAAGAACAGAACATAGCAAGAGGAAGAAGAACAGAACATAGCCAGAGGAAGAAGAACAGCACATAGCCAGAGCGAGAAGAACAGAACATAGCAAGAGCAAGAAGAACAGAACATAGCAAGAGCAAGAAGAACAGAACATAGCCAGAGGAAGAAGAACAGAACATAGCCAGAGGAAGAAGAACAGAACATAGCCAGAGGAAGAAGAACAGAACATAGCAAGAGCAAGAAGAACAGAACATAGCAAGAGCAAGAAGAACAGAACATAGCCAGAGGAAGAAGAACAGCACATAGCAAGAGCAAGAAGAACAGAACATAGCCAGAGGAAGAAGAACAGAACATAGCAAGAGCAAGAAGAACAGAACATAGCCAGAGGAAGAAGAACAGAACATAGCCAGAGGAAGAAGAACAGAACATAGCAAGAGCAAGAAGAACAGAACATAGCAAGAGCAAGAAGAACAGAACATAGCAAGAGCAAGAAGAACAGAACATAGCAAGAGCAAGAAGAACAGAACATAGCCAGAGCGAGAAGAACAGAACATAGCAAGAGCAAGAAGAACAGAACATAGCAAGAGGAAGAAGAACAGAACATAGCCAGAGCAAGAAGAACAGAACATAGCCAGAGCAAGAAGAACAGAACATAGCAAGAGCAAGAAGAACAGAACATAGCCAGAGCGAGAAGAACAGAACATAGCAAGAGCAAGAAGAACAGAACAGGGTCAAAACAAGAACACCAAGGTCACCATCCGCGGACTACAGGCTGGGGGGTCTCGGGTTCAAATCCCATCAGTGGCGAGGTTTTTTTTTTCTTGTTTTTTTCTTGGGGGGGGGGGGGGGGGGGGGGGGGGGGGGGGTTGTGTGTGTGTGTCTCAGACCAATACGGAACTCCATAGCATCATCATCATCCGCCTCATTTACATCAATCCGTCAAAAAGAAAACAACATGCCTCAAATTCTGTGGCCTTGCATGCCCTGCTCTCATGGTTACCT
>CM065688.1:1151731-1154231 GCA_017654935.2 Phymorhynchus buccinoides
ATGTAGATTGCTAGAAATGCAGACAAGCGCCTCCCAAAACCCATCTTACATGCATAGTAACTCCAGATCGGTGCACGTAACCATGGAGGGCACAAGAACCGGTTCAAGGACACCCTCAACGTGTCCCCGAAGAACATCAACATCAACGTTTCCTCCTGGGAAACCCTGGCCCCACACCAATCAGCCTGACGTGGTGCAGTCACCAAGGGAGCTGCCAAGTTCGAGGCTCACGGAATCGAGACAGCCCAGGCACGTCGAGAAGCGAGAAAACAGTGCTCAAGCGGCAGCCATTCTCCAACCCCAACTGACCCCCCCCCCCCCCCTCCCCCTGTGGGGATACTGGGGGGTCTTTTGTATAAATAGTTCCCCCACCTTCTGGAAGTTATGTGCTTGTAACTTCGTCTAATCTCTCACTCTCTTTGACTCTGCCTTTTTCCAGGTTCTTATTGTCATTTATCTTTCTGCCTTACCGGTCCATTCTCCTGCCCTTTTTTTTTCACGAAACGCTTTCAAAAAACCATTTCCTCCAGCCGAAGTCGGACTTGCTGGGCCTAACTGTTTCTTACTTAGGCGCATAACGGCAGCATGACGCCGCATCTGCGCTCATAATTGACAGGAAACTGTCTGAGCGATCGAAGAAGAAGAACTGATCCCCTCAACTGTCTTCTCTGTCCCCACTTGTTACTACACTTCTTCTCCTACCTTCCCAGGCCATATGGCCATAATGGGTAAGCTACGTATGTGTCCGGTTTTCAGTTTTCACTGGTCTCCCTGCTGCGCACAGCCGACACATTCCGATTTCGGAGGAACTGAAAGGAGAAAAATTATGTGGAAGATTTTTTTGAGAGAAAAAGAGCAGGATAATGAGCAATTAAGAAAGATAGTAGATGAGAGAAAGCAAAGGGAAAAGGCAGAGTCAAAGAGAGTGGCAGATTAGAGGAAGTTTCAAGCACAGAACTTCCAGAAGGTGGGGGAACTATTTTTACAAAAGATCCCCCCGGTATCCCCACGGCGAGATACTCATGGACGGGGCGGGGTCGTCCAGCTCCCCGTATGGAGGCACGAGGCATCCACCCTGTGCCCCACCCCACTGTGACCAAACCTTCAAGGCCCGCATCGAACTCATCAGTCATCTACACATCCACGGGGAGAGACTAGTGGATGGGGCGGGATCGTCCAGCTCCCCGTATGGAGGCACGAGGCATCCACCCTCTGCCCCACCCCACTGTCACAAAACCTTCAAGGCACACATCGAACTCATCAGTCATCTACATACCCCCCTCCCCCCCCCCCCCCATCCCATCCTGAACCCATTGACGTAGGATCTGTTGATGGATGGTCTTCATCCTAAGGGAAGGACAATCCTTTGGGTTTTTTCCTTTTGATATCTTTGCTGTTTGATGGGTTTTTTCTTCTTCTTCTCTATCGATGAGACGATAAACCGAGGTCCCGTGTGCCCATGCACTTAGCACACAGTGGCAATGAAAAAGTTGTCATTGGGTCAAAATTAGCCCCCCACCCTCTTTCCTTCCTCATGTCACACAAAAATTGCATGCAAAAAAAAAAAAAAATGGGTGGCGCTCTCCTCTGGCTGCGACGCGCTCTCCAGGTGGGAGGAACCCGAATTTCACAGAGACGCCTCTGTGACTATAAAGTACCTAATACCTAATAATACCTAATAAAGTCGCATTCGCTGAAACATCCAGTAGTGTTTCTTCTGAATAAAATAACGTCGCTTCACACTCTTGCTGTGTGTTAGTGTGTTTGTTGTATGTTCCAGTGTCGTTGCAGTTTTGTTTTCTTTAAACATTTGATATCGCAGAGAATAACTTTCATTTGTGCACGCTATTTAACCCCTTGACTGCCGTATAACGTATCACGTACTGACGTGAAGACATCACTGATGGCGTCATCAGATGAAGAGGAATAACTCTGATATGCTGGCTTTTGCTCTAACACAGTCAAGAGAGTTATATCCCCAGACCATTCTGCCAGATTGGCTCTCTCAGTTCTTTTTCGTGGCATTTTGTACAATGATTTTTTCTTTAAATTTCTCTGGCAGTCAAAGGGTTAACTAGTGTGTGTATTTTAGCCGTTTCCTGTAGCCAGTGTGTTAACCCTTTCACCGCCAATGTCACATTTTTGCACCATAATGATTCATACCCATGTCATAAAAAGCCATGAAATCTGGGTCTGTTGTCCAACGATCTTGTGTTCTTGATTTGAAGAGGTAAGGATAGGCCTTATTTCAAACATGTCACAGAGGAATTGCCAAGATTGCAGACAAAATCTGTTCTGTATTCATGTAAGTTTAATCGAAAAATGTGGCTAAAAAATGGCTGGCGGTGAAAGGGTTAATTAGGTATTAGGTACTTTATGATCACAGAGGCGTCTCTGTGAAATTCGGGTTGCTCTCACCTGGAGAGCGCGTCGCAGCCAGAGGCGCACCACCTAATTTTATTTCTTTTGCATGCGATTTTTGTGACTGATGAGGAAGGAA
>CM065688.1:1164231-1169231 GCA_017654935.2 Phymorhynchus buccinoides
AAACGCAGGCGGCCATTCAAAAAGAGGCGGCACACGCCTTCTCTTTGGCTGAAAGAATTTGACTTCCAGCACCTCCGCCAAGGAGGAATCGCAGATTTGACGGTTTGATTTCTAGGAAACCAGAGCAAAGTGAGTGTTGCGATCTCTGTAAAGGGCGTTTTCCTGGCGATCTGAACGTGTTTCTTACAAAAACTCATCCGTCAGGGTGCCCCTCTAACAGGGTCCAGTAACTAGGCCCGGAAGGCTGTGTACAGATAATACGCGGACGTTCCGCGCGGAAACACCTTCAATAAGCAAAAATAAAGAAGGAAAAAAAATAAGCGCATGGTATTCCGTGCGGAAACTCCGTCAATAAGTGAAAAGAAAGAAGGGGAAAACATAAGCGCATGACTTTCCGTGCGGAAACTCCGTCAAGTCGGAAGGTCGTGCGCTTATGTTTTTTTTCGTTCTTTCTTTTACTTAGTTTTTTTCCGCGCGGAACTTCCGCGAATATGTGTACGTGCGCTAAGACACTAACTTCAACAAAGGCCAACTTGGCACAAACAGACAACAACAACATGGTCACAGAGTAGCAAGAGTAGCACTTGGTTTGTCCCACGTCTCTCTCTATATACATTGCATTACATTCTGGAAACCAAACTATGGCCCCCCAAAAAGAGGATCGCCGAGCGGTCGATAAGTTCCCGAGCGGATGAACTTGGGCTCATAACAGCAGCATGACGCATCAGTGACAAGAAACTGAGCAATTGCCAAAACATCTTAATAATAAATGTGTCAAAAATGTGTGGTTGTAAATGACGGTTACAGATGGTCCTATCGACAGATTATGACCGTTGTGACCTTGACCTTTCTTGTACTAAATATTCAGAATGACCTTAAGCCAATGCATCTGCTCACCAAATGTGAACATTGTAAGTCCAACGATGTGAAAGATATGGCGACAAGAAGAAATGTTCGTTTTCAAGGTCAAACTTCAAGGTCAAGGTCAGCATGGTTATTATTTTTGTATGGGACCTTTTGCGTACCATGATACACTACCACAGTAAATTTGAAGCGATTCCATGCAACAGTTCTTGAGATACAGCTTTGGGGTTCGAACCCAGTGATTTGCACGCACGCGCGCACGAGCGCACAGACAAATTCATGATTACAACGTTATAGCCCTTTTATCAGAAAACGTTGTGGGGGAAAAAAAACACCGCATTGAAATACGTGCAAAAGTTCGCGAGATAAATATGCAGTTAAGTGTTTTGGGGGTTGAACTCCTTGATCAGCATGACCTTGACCTTAATTGGAATAAACCTAAAGCAATCAACCGACAGCTAGTATCCTCTAAACATGTACACTCTGATTGAAATAGACTGAACGGTTTTCAAGAAAACTCGGCCGGACGGACGCACGCACGTACGGACGGACGGAGGGACGGACGAAACCAAAAATCCACAAAAAATCAATGTCTAACTGGATGGAAAGAAGGCGGGGCTATTAACTAATAAGTAGGGAAGATCAGGATACAGGATACAGGATACAGGATACAGGGTTGAAAGATTAATCGTTAGGAAAGAACAATAGGGTCAAAAGGCCAAATAATTGGGAATGAATACATAGACCACAATTGAGGGCAAAACGACATCAAAGAGCGAACACGAATTATTATTCAACATCATTTATTATTATTATTATTATTATTATTATTATTATTATTATTGACAAGAACCTATGGCCACTGCGGCGTGTTGATGACAAGTATTATATATATATATACAAAAGCAATAAACGAAGTGGAAAAGAATTCCAAATAAATGACAACTAAACAAACAACACTCAAAAACCAGACAACAGCTAAAAATTCAACGAGAAGAAAAAAAAGTATACAAGAATCGCCATTGACAACAAAAATCATGAAGGAAATTAGCCTCGTTTGATTTGAGGACAAAATAACACAAAGAACAACAGAACATGTCTGCTGTTGTGGGATTTTGTGGATTTGACAGATACGTCTTTAACAGATAAATCAACAACGAAACATGCGAACCAAACCAGAACATTCGGAGAATGTGTGGACTGATAGCATTGATTCAAGTAAAACGTTCACAGAAAGTTAGTTATTTAATTCAAGTAAAAACAATTGCAGACAAAGCATAGCTGTGTTGCAAAGTATTATTTTGTAGAGATGAGAACCTCGTGCACGTTTCATAGATAACAGAGACATGTCCTTCACCAGCACAATGCTGAAATGACCGTGCGCACATCAACGGAGCTACCGGTGTCGAGATCTTCACAGACACCCAGGCACAGGAATCGAGGCATAGTTTGAATTCAGCTTAAGTTTGAATCCAGTCCAAGTTTGAATCCAGTCCAAGTATGAATCCAGCTAATGTTTGAATCCAGTGAAATCTCGAATCCAAAGTTTGAATCAGACCCCAGAGCATGTTCTGCAGAGATGCCCTGTCAAGGGAACCATCAGAAGAGAAGTGTCTCCAGTGGAGGTGGCTTTGTATCGGTCACACCTCTATGACAGCCAACCGGGGCTGAAGAACACGACACCGTTCATAACAAGAACTGGACTGCTTTGACAAGAGAAGAAGAAAAAGAAGAAGAAGGAGGAGGAGGAGGAGGAGGAGGAGGAGGAGGAGGAGGGAGGAGGAGGAGGAGGAGGAGGAGGAGGAGGAGAAGAGAAGCTAAGGAGAAGGAGGAGAGAGAGAAGAAGATAGATGAGGAGGAGGAGAAGAGAGAAGGAGCCGAGAAGAGGAATGAGAGGAAGAGGAGAAGGAGGAGAGGGGAAGAAGAGGAGGAGGAGTAGGAGGAAGAAGAAGAAGAAGAAGGAGGAGGAGGAGAAGAAGAAGAAGAAGAAGAAGAAGAAGAAGAAGAAGAAGAAGAAGAAGAAGAAGAAGAAGAAGAAGAAGAAGAAGAAGAAGAAGAAGAAGAAGAAGAAGAAGAAGAAAAGAAGAAGAAGAAGAAGAAGAAGAAGAAGAAGAGAAGAAGAAGAAGAAGAATAAAGAAGAAGAAGAAGAAGAAGAAGAAAAGAAGAAGAAGAAGAAAGACGCAGAAGACGCCCTGGTGTTAGCTGTCGCCCAGGGCGTGGATCAGGCTGTTGAAGACAGTGTCCATTTCGGCGTAGAGCTGGTGCTCTCTCTGACTCTGGCTGGAACACGACGAACCCGAGGACTGGGGCTCCCTGGGAACACCGGACACCAACACGCCTTCATACAGCGGGCACGAGGAGGAGGAGGGGGCGGTGGAGAAGGAAGAAGAGGAGGAGGAGGAGGAGGAGGAGGGAGGAGGAGGAGGAGGAGGAGGAGGAGGAGGAGGAGGAGGAGGAGGAGGAGGAGAGGAGGAGGAGGAGGAGGATGGGGAATGTGGTGACGAAAGTGTAGAGGAGGAAGATGTTGGGAAGTTTCCTGTCAGAGGCGTGGGTGCCACAACGTCTGAGGAGGAAGATACTGACACAGGTTCTGATGACACTGACACATCTCCCACTGACACTGAAGCACCCTCTGGTGACACTGACATATCTTCTGGTGACACTGAAGCATCCTCTGGTGACACTGACACATCTTCTGGTGGCACTGACGCGTCTGATGGTGACACCGACTCAGTTGTGGATACAGTCACAGTTACGAGATCATCTGCACACACGGCGGACTGTTCCACGCAGAAAGATGGCATTGTGGACGGGGAGATCTCTTGCGTAGATGTAATACAAGGCTGCTGCACACAGCTAGAAGGCGAGGGATGTGACACAAGTGAGTCTGAACAGGTCACTGAAGAATCATGCTCCGTAGAACCAACACTCCGCTGCTTCTCTCCGTGCAACCGCAACACGCCTGAACCCAGTTCGTGTCCACAGCTGAGAGAGGACAACAACTCGGAATCGACAACACGTTGTCTGCAATCAGTAGTCAACACACGTGAAGCCAACGGATCTACAGAAGTCACAGAATTCTGCTTCACACTAGACAACGCAAGCGTAACTAATGAGTTTTCAGAAGACACAGAATTGTGCTTCACGTGCAACGTGGACGGAACTGGTGGGTCTTCAGAAGTTAGAGAGGGCTGCTGCGCACAATTCGTTTGCAGCGAATGTGCTGAAACTTGATCCAAAGAGCTGATAGAGTTGGTCTCCTGCACGCCGTCAAAAGGCATTGATACATCTAAAGACGGTTCACTCGTAGAGTTGACAGGAGGGTGCAGCCTGCTACAATCAGAGGCCAAGACTGAAGAGGTCAGTGAATGGGCAGATGGTGTAGAACTCTGAACACAGTCTATCAGGGGCAGCTGTGGAGACAGCTCATGCACCGTTGTGGAGCCAACGTCTGGAGAGAACCAACAGGGCTCTGACGACGAACGAGTGGAGATCGTAAATGGAGAAGACTCGAGACGGAGCTCCGAGCAAGACAGGGAAGCGGGAGTTGAGAGTGGAAGAAGGGTGGGGGAAGGTGGGGGAAGGGGAGGGGGTGAGGGCAACGGGGGATGACGTAGCTCTTTCCAGTTTGCTGACCAAGATGTCCGACGACGTCATCATGACGTCGGCAATGTGGTCACTGCCCGTGATGTCGTCATCGGACATGACGCGATCGTTCTCTATTACGTCATCGATGACGCAGTCAGCGTCAGACAGGTCCTTGGCGATGTCATCCGCGTCATCTGTCACGTGGTTGCTGACGTTGTCAGTGTCACTGACGACGATACGCTCTGCAATGTCACGCGACTCGTTGTCGTTCAAGCTCTGCCCACTGAAGTCAAGCTCGGTGAAGGTGGAGTCCGGCATCAGGTAGCTGTTATTCAGCACCTCGTAGTGCAGAGAAGCCGCCCTCCGGTACAACCCGTAACACGACCTGCGCGGACAACTCCTCATCTTCTCCTCCCTCAGCTCCCTCTGCAGCTTCCTCATGGTGTTGTTGATGAGCACCGACCTCCTGAGGAAGTGCTCGGGGTCTTCCACGGACCTCATCTTGCTGATGGACAGCTTCAGGACCTTCCTCCGCTCCTCCTTGCGC
>CM065688.1:1179231-1181868 GCA_017654935.2 Phymorhynchus buccinoides
GACTGATTGAGAATCATGATAGTGAACCGTAATAGCGAGAGAATTGAAACTGGCTCAGTAGGTGTTTACAGCTCTTTAAAGACCCCCCACGTTACGTGCCACAGAAGATCTTATGCTTGGAAGGATGTGTTGAGATTTTTTTTTTTTTAGAGAGAGAGAGAGTGATAGAGCGAAAGAGAGAGAAAGAGAGATAGAGAAGAGAGTTGAGAGATGGAGGAGTAGATAGAGAAGAGAGGATAAGAGTGAATTACTCATCGCGATATTAAAATGAAGTAGATACTTGATCTGATATACTATATATCCTATGTAATAGATAAAATATAGATATATTGATCCCCCGTCTAGTCTTAGATTATAGATAGAGTAGACCATATAGACATATAATATCTATAATGGTGGTTGTATATATATATATATCATATTATATCTATATCTATACGTATTATGATATCTATAATTGATAGTGCGATGTATTTATAGATCTCTGTATATCAATCAGTCTCCTGTCTAGATATGTATATATCCTCTCCATGAGAGTATTCGAGATGGAGTAGATATATTTATCCTTCCTAATAATATATAGATAGAGAATAGATATAGAGTTTATCTATGCTGCTTCTATAGATGAGATATGTACATATATTATTATATTTCCCCTCTATTTATCCCCCCTATATAATATCGATATTATATATTATAATAGAGATATAGAGTGATATTAGAGTGAGTCTATATGAGGATAGTATGATCTTAGAGGAGATAGTAGTAGATAGATAGTATATTATTATATATATAATATATATATTATATATATATGTCGATATATAGATAGAGAATATTAGTAGGAAGAGATATATACTATGATATATATATATATATATATAATATATATTTATATATATATATATATATATGGAGATTTCTTAATATAGAATCTATCTATATTGAGAGAGACTTCAAAACTTCAAATACTTTCTTTTACAAGGATAAGAATTTAGCCTGGACCTCGTCTTTCCAGTCTGTCCTTTGTGAGAGAGACAGAACTCCGAATTCCAAGCTCCGAAATGTTCTAATGAATTAGGCGGACAGCCCCTATCATGACATGACAAATAAATAAGCATGAGAGAGATGAGGGATGAGATCGCTTATTATATAGGATATAGAGAGATACACTTATGGTAGAGAGAGATAGAGAGAGACTCGGGCGAGAGAGAGAGTACTCAGCGAGGACAGATAGCATAGGAATGAGATAGAGGCTCGAGAGGGAGAGAGGAGATGGATAGCATATAGACCTAACATAGTGATATTTACCTAATTTGATTGACTTCAATTGAATGAATTTTATTTATAGAGGGTAATAGAACAAACAAATAATACAGCCTTGTGTGCTGGTAAGATTAGGTTCGATGTCATTATGTATGATTGTGTCTTGCATTATCTTTAGTTTACTTTCTTTGTTGCGCCTGTTTATTTGTTTAGAATGCCGGATACATATGTACATAAGAAAATCGAACATAATCTTACATGAACACACATGTTGGAGCAAACGAATAGCGACAGAGCAAGAGATATAAGAGACAAAGAAAGGAGAGAGAGTATTATCATATAGTAGTTTAGCAAGTTCCGGTGTGGTGTGTGTGTGTGTGTGTGTGTGTGTGTGTGTGTGTGTGTGTGTGTGTGTGTGTGTGTGTGTGTGTGTGTGTGTGTGTGTGTGTGTGTGTGTCTGTCCTGAAAACAACGAAACGGGCCTTAAATTCCGTCCGCCGTTTTTCGACGAAAAGGGGGGTATCGCTTCAAATTTTCTGTGTGAAGCCTTAACGGGCGATGGCACTGGCGACCGATGGCGCCGTGTCATTTGCGCGGTTTGCAAATGGCGCGAAACGCCATCCGCCCGGCCTTTCGGAGCCCGTATTTTTTCGTGTATTTCCTGATGGGATTGCCTTTGAATTTGGCAGGTACATGACGCGGGAACGGTGACTAATCGTTGTTTCAAATCGGAAGCGGAATCAATTACTTAGGGCGCATAAACAGCAGCAATGATGCAAAACGGGCCTCATAACTCCGCGCGGTTTTTGACCGAGATCGCGTCAAATTTGCTTTCTCCCCCCCCAGAGGGCAGGGCTTGCTGTTGCCAGGCAAAGCTGGCAGGCAAATATTTGAAGAAAATCGGGAGCGCGTCGTCACCTCAGAGCAGCGCCGAACGGGTTAACCTTTACTGCTTAGGCTTTAACTGGTTGTTACTACGGCGTGCGCTAGTATTACCTACATCATTGGTACATAGCCAATGCGGTTTAAAAAAAAAAAATTAAAAACAACGGGGCGTGTTTCCCCGCTACTTGACAAGACATTATCTTGGATTTTTTTTTTTTTAAAAATCGGAACTTGTACTGGTGTTTCACTGCCCTCCTGGATTGTTGCCCAGTAAAGTGTTTCCCTAAACCATCTTTGTACAATGTCACAATTTGTCTATGACCGCCCGAGAGGACGTAAAACACATTTTTTCATTCGAGAGGAGTGAGAGTATCATCCACCCCTTTCCCCCCCCCCCCCCCCCATTCTCGGCCTTTGGCTAAGTCGTGATTCAGCAACATACATTTTTTTGGTTATAACCGTTTGGTTGGTTTTTTTTTTCAGGGA
>CM065688.1:1207368-1214868 GCA_017654935.2 Phymorhynchus buccinoides
CAAAACGGGCCTTATAACTCCGCCGTTTTTCGACCGAATCGCTTCAAATTTGCTGTGAGCCTTAACGGGGCGATGGCAACGGCAACGGCAACTGAGGCGGCCGTGTCATTTGCACGGTTTGGCAAATGCGCGAAACGCGTATCCGCCAGCCTCTCGGCGCCCGTAGCACGGTATTTCTTACCGGCCTTATAACTCCGCCTGTTCTTAACCGAATCGCTTCAAATTTACTGTACTCGGCGTTACCAGTACTTGGCGTTACCGTTACTAGGAGAGAGCATCACTCTCAGAGCGGCGCCAACAGGAAACAGGGCCTTATAACTCCGCCTTTTCTTAACCGAATCGCTTCAAATTTGCTGTACTCAGCGTTACCAGTACTTGGCGTTACCGTTACTAGGCGTTACCGTTACTAGGCGTTACCGTTACTAGGCGTTACCGGTACTCGACGTTGCGCTAGTATTAAATAATTTCGGCGGTTTTTCGGTCATATCACTATTATTATTTATATGAAAGCCTAAGTACCGTGGTGTGGCGCCAGGTGTCTAGAGGCCCAATGACGCAGTCTCTCAGCTGCAGACGGTAGTTTTCAGACTGTGGAGCGGCTGCCAGACAGTTGAGGGTGGTCTTCAGCTCGCCAGCCGTGGTCAGGGAGAACCCCTGTGAGGGATACCATTCATAACTCCAGGGTCAGGTTTGACCCTTCAGAGCAAACATGAGAGGATTCCCCTCTTCAACCTCCCTCACCCTGTTTAAGCAAAGCTTTAATATTTCCAAACACATATAATAAATGATAGCCAAAGAGAGCATCAACGAGCTAGCACTTATAGCGTGCTCCTGAAATATTTCATGAAAAATGTTTGGTGAATGACAGACTGTGTAAGTACAATAATACATCATTTATACGTGATAATTGAGCAAACGAAAACGCAAAAAGAAAACAAATCAATAAATTAAATTAAAATCAAACACACACAAAGAACATATGTGCAATCAATTTAGAGACACAGTCAAAAAAGAAAATACGAAAGAAGGAAAAAGCAAAGCATTTGATGAAAAAAACAGACACAGGGAGAAACAGGGAGACATCTTGACATAGTTTACAATATTCAAAACATTGCTTTAAATAGTGTCTACGCCAGGCCACCATAGCTGGTGAGGAAAACATTCACCCTGCCTTCTTTTGTTTTCTGGAACTTTATGGGTGGTACTTTAAAAACGATTTCAATGCACTAACATTCCCAAAATATTCAAGTTAAGTTCATTGAAGAAATATCAAGAGACTGTAACACAGTTCCAAGAAAAGAAAGTCAAAGTCAAAGTCAAAATCACTTTATTATCTCGACAAAAGTAATGGTTTCATGATACAAGGGCAACAGAAAAATATCCATACATTTGAACAAAACGAAAGGAACAGAGAACAAAAATCGAGGTACACACAAAAATATTAAAAACAAAGTTCATTTTACCAATAAGCAACAACCTTCTTCATACTCAACGAATGTACCCATCCCACCCCTTTCCCATCCTCTTCACATCCACAACCATTCTACCCAGTCCACTTCAATCCGCCCCCTCCCACATTGATACAAAGTATGAACAAAATTAGATAACACACAGAGCCAGTATACTTTTGAGTCTTCCCCATTCCCCCACAACATGCATACTTCATTCGCTCTTTACACCCAACCAACTCTTCCTCAGCCCCCCCCCCCCCCCTCTTGAAGACCCCCCCCTCCCCCCTCCTATTAGTACTATTTCTCTCGCCTTTCTCACACACGACACACAGCATCTCAAACCTCCTACTTCCTAACAGAGAGTCTGTTGAGTACCTCAATTGATTTGGGTACAAACCTAGATGCATTTCTAAGCGTTCTAAGAAAGAAGTTGACATAAGCGGGCTCACAGATCCCTTGTGAATGTGCGTGCTACATTATCTGAATACTTTAGCTGGGCCATTCTGTTTTTTTAATTTATTTTCAGGCGTGATACCATTGTATCTTCCTCGCTGCTTTTGTGGACATATGGACACAACAATCACAGTAACAACAATTAAAACAACTAGAGGGCTTATGTTTGCCTTTGAGAGCAAACATGACAGGATTATCCCCTCAAACAGCGGTTTGCAAGTTATTCAGTGTTGAAATGTGTCCATTTCGTCCCCATTTCCGGTTGGTACTTCCGGTTTAGTTGTAGTGGTAGTGACAGGAGTTGTACACATTTACCTCAGTGTGGTAGTAGTGGTAATGACAGGAGTTGTACACATTTACCTGGGTGTGGTAGTGGTAATGACAGGAGTTTACTAATACACATTTACCTGGGTTTGGTGGTAGTGGTAATGACAGGAGTTGTACACATTTACCTGGGTGTGGTAGTGGTAGTGGTAGTGACAGGAGTTGTACACATTTACCTGGGTGTGGTAGTGGTAGTGACAGGAGTTGTACACATTTACTTGGGTATGGTAGTGGTAATGACAGGAGTTGTACACATTTACCTGGGTGTGGTAGTGGTAGTGACAGGAGTTGTACACATTTACCTCGGTATGGTAGTAGTGGTAGTGACAGGAGTTGTACACATTTACCTGGGTATGGTAGTAGTGGTAGTGACAGGAGTTGTACACATTTACCTGGGTATGGTAGTAGTGGTAATGACAGGAGTTGTACACATTTACCTGGGTGACAGGAGTTGTGGTAGTGGTAGTGACAGGAGTTGTACACATTTACCTGGGTATGTAGTGGTAGTGGTAGTGACAGGAGTTGTACACATTTACCTGGGTGGTAGTAGTGGTAGTGACAGGAGTTGTACACATTTACCTGGGTATGGTAGTGGTAGTGACTGGAGTTGTACACATTTAGTGGTAGTGGTAGTGACAGGAGTTGTACACATTTACCTGGGTATGGTAGTGGTAGTGACAGGAGTTGTACACATTTACCTGGGTATGGTAGTAGTGGTAGTGACAGGAGTTGTACACATTTACCTGGGTATGGGTAGTGGTAGTGACAGGAGTTGTACACATTTACCTGGGTATGGGTAGTGGTAGTGACAGGAGTTGTACACATTTACCTGGGTATGGTAGTGGTAGTGACAGGAGTTGTACACATTTACCTGGGTATGGTAGTGGTAGTGACAGGAGTTGTACACATTTACCTGGGTATGGTAGTGGTAGTGACAGGAGTTGTACACATTTACCTGGGTATGGTAGTAGTGGTAATGACAGGAGTTGTACACATTTACCTGGGTATGGTAGTAGTGGTAATGACAGGAGTTGTACACATTTACCTGGGTATGGTAGTAGTGGTAGTGACAGGAGTTGTACACATTTACCTGGGTATGGTAGTGGTAGTGACAGGAGTTGTACACATTTACCTGGGTATGGTAGTGGTAGTGACAGGAGTTGTACACATTTACCTGGGTATGGTAGTGGTAGTGACAGGAGTTGTACACATTTACCTGGGTATGGTAGTGGTAGTGACAGGAGTTGTACACATTTACCTGGGTATGGTAGTGGTAGTGACAGGAGTTGTACACATTTACCTGGGTATGGTAGTGGTAGTGACAGGAGTTGTACACATTTACCTGGGTATGGTAGTGGTAGTGACAGGAGTTGTACACATTTACCTGGGTATGGTAGTGGTAGTGACAGGAGTTGTACACATTTACCTGGGTATGGTAGTGGTAGTGACAGGAGTTGTACACATTTACCTGGGTATGGTAGTGGTAGTGACAGGAGTTGTACACATTTACCTGGGTATGGTAGTGGTAGTGACAGGAGTTGTACACATTTACCTGGGTATGGTAGTAGTGGTAGTGACAGGAGTTGTACACATTTACCTGGGTATGGTAGTAGTGGTAAGTGACAGGAGTTGTACACATTTACCTGGGTATGGTAGTGGTAGTGACAGGAGTTGTACACATTTACCTGGGTATGGTAGTAGTGGTAATGACAGGAGTTGTACACATTTACCTGGGTATGGTAGTGGTAGTGACAGGAGTTGTACACATTTACCTGACAGGAGGTACACATTTACCTGGGTATGGTAGTGGTAGTGACAGGAGTTGTACACATTTACCTGGGTATGGTGGTAGTGGTAGTGACAGGAGTTGTACACATTTACCTGGGTATGGTAGTAGTGGTAGTGACAGGAGTTGTACACATTTACCTGGGTATGGTAGTAGTGGTAGTGACAGGAGTTGTACACATTTACCTGGGTATGGTAGTGGTAGTGACAGGAGTTGTACACATTTACCTGGGTATGGTAGTGGTAGTGACAGGAGTTGTACACATTTACCTGGGTATTGGTAGTGGTAGTGACAGGATACACATTTACCTGGGTAGTGGTAGTGACAGGAGTTGTACACATTTACCTGGGTGTGGTAGTGGTAATGACAGGAGTTGTACACATTTACCTGGGTATGGTAGTAGTGGTAATGACAGGAGTTGTACACATTTACCTGGGTGTGGTAGTGGTAGTGACAGGAGTTGTACACATTTACCTGGGTATGGTAGTGGTAGTGACAGGAGTTGTACACATTTACCTGGGTATGGTAGTGGTAGTGACACGCTTCAAGGAAGACGTCTTCCGGAGCCTGGAAAATGTTGTTGTGGTTGTCCAGACATAGATGGCTCTTACGGTTGACCAGCTGAAAGATAGAAACCGTCGTGTGTGAAGCGCACTTGTGTAGACTCTAAGCACTGTTCTGAGCAAAAGCTATGCCGTCATAAAGGAACAGCATGATGGGGGGTGGGTGGGGGGGGGTCGTCGGGGTCTTCGTCTTCTTCTTTCTTCTTCTTCTTCTTCTTCTTCTTCTTCTTCTTCTTCTTCTTCTCTTTCTTCCTTCTCTCTTCTTTCTTCTTCTTCTTCTTCTTCTTCTTCTTCTTCTTCTTCTTCTAAGAAGTAAATTGTGGTGGAAGTCATATTTTTCATTTTTTTCTATTTATTTCTTTGTTTGGTCGGTTGGTTTCTGTTTTGCTTGTTCTTATTACTGATGTTGATGTTCTGCGTACCATGTCATTGTTTTATATTACTATGGCACTGTATTAGTGGTAGTGGTAGTAGTAGTGATGGTGGTGGTGGTGGAGGTAGTAGTAGTAGTGCTATGGTGGTGATGGTGGTAGTAGGAGTAATATTAGGAGTAGTAATGGTAGTAGAAGTACATTGTAGTGAAAGAGGTGTTTTCCATTTATTTATTTGTTTATTCGGTTGGTTAGTTTGGTGTTCTGTTCTGTTTGTTTTTATTGCTGATGTTGATGCTCTGCCTACCATGTCGTTGCTATATTACTGTTAATCGTTGTTGTTTCTGTTGGCGATGTTCCTGTGTCTCAATGTTCATTTATAGTATTAGTTATGTATTGCATGCTTAGAACCAAGGACAGAATGGAAGACTAGGCCCAGCCTAAATTCTTATCCTTGTTAAATAAAGTGACTGAAGTCTGAAGTCTTCGATCGCTCCAGACAGTTCCCTGTAACTTATGAGCGCAGATGCGTCATGCTGCCGTTATGCGCCTAACTAAGAAATAGTTAGGCCTAGCAGGTCCGACTGACTTCGGCTGGAGGAAAATCTTTTCGAAAGTGTTTCGTGAAAACAAAGGCAGGAGAATGGACCGGTTAGGCAGAAAGATAGTAGATGACAGAAAGCAAAGGGAAAAGGCAGAGTCAGAGAGAGTGACAGATGAGATCGAGAGGAAGTTGCAAGCAGAGAACTTCCAGAAGGTGGGGGATCTATTTATACAAAAGACACCCCGGTATCCCCACGGGGGTGGGGGTGGGGGTGGGGGTGAAAAAACATGACGTGAGTGCGCGCATTGTGTGCGTACATGCGTGTTCTTGTGTAGTTGTGGTAGTAACAATAATAACAAGGGCGTCGCCGAGCGGCAGACATGTCCGTCACCAGCAATGCCACGCACTTGCGACACCCCGCAGAGTGTCACATCCTGACACAAAATTGGAAGGTATTCTGTCTTCTAGTTCACGAGATACAGCTTGAAGAAGAAACATATAGCGCAAATATTTTCAAGGTCACACTTCAAGGTCAAGGTCAGCATGGTGATAATTTATGCTCGGATGTTTTCTTCTCTAGGGTATACAGTACGACACACAATCTGAAGCGCTTCTGTCAAGCACCAATGTGGAAAATATGGCTTAAAACCCAATGTGTAGACCCCTATCACTTTCAAGGCCTACGGATCGCCCGGACCGTGACCTTGACCTTGATCAGTATGCCACCATCAGAACGGGCATAAGCCAAAGTACCTACATGCCAAAATTTGAAGACTCTAACACTAACGGTGTGGGAGTTATGGCCCCTGAAAGATTTTCGGTTTTTCAAGGTCGTACGCCAAGGTCAAGGTCACGACGGCAATAATGGTTTGCGCGGATGCCTTCCTCTCATGGTGATACACCAGCACACACAATTTGACGTGATTCTGTCAACCCGTTCGAAAGATATTTTTGGGACAGACAGAAGGAGAAAAAAATGACCCTCCGATTTTCAGGCTCCAGCGATCTTTTTGACCTTGACCTTGACCTTGATCGGTATGCCATCATCAGAACGGGCATAAGCCAAACCACCTTCATACCAAGTTTCAACATCCTATGTTGATCGGTGCCCGAGATATGGCTAAAAATAGATTTTCGGTTTTTAAGGTCGTACGTCAAGGTCAAGGTCACGACGGCAAAATGGTTTGCGCCGATCTCTTCCTATTAAGGAGGCACACCTTCACGCAAAATTTGACGCGATTCGGTCAAGCGGTTCGGGAGATATCTTTGGGACAGACAGAAGGGAAAAAAAACACACACAAAAATAAAAATAAAAAAAAATAAAAAACCAGCCCATCGCAATAGTCCGTCTTGGTGACGGACTAATAATAATAATAATAATCATATAGTAAAAAGCCAACTGTCCGTGTGTGTGTCTGTGTGTGTGTGTGGTGTGTGTGTGTGTGTGTGTGTGTCCTGAAACAACCTTAACGATCATGTCAAACTTAACGATCATCTATCCTCAAACAATCTTCATCATCCTTATCAGTCTGCCTATAGAACCAACCACAGTACAGAAACAGCCCTTGTTCAAATCGTCAATGACCTCTTACTTGCTTCTGATGCTGGTCAAATCTCTCTTTTGACACTTCTTGATCTCTCTGCTGCCTTTGATACCATAGACCACTCCATTCTTCTGTCTCGTCTTGAACATACTTTTGGAATTAAGGGCCCTGCTCTTTCTTGGTTTTCCTCTTACCTTTCTGATCGTTTTCAATCAGTTCTGGTCAATGGTCGTCAGTCTGAACAGGTTAGGCTTTCTTGTGGAGTTCCCCCCAGGGGTCTGTGCTTGGTCCTGTCTTGTTTACTTTGTATACGTCACCTCTTGCCAATGTCATCGATCAGCACAACATGAAACATCACTTCTATGCAGATGACTCACAACTCCAAAATAGTACAACCCCTGAAGATCTAGATTCCATTCTTACAGAAAGTAACAACTGCTATATTGATATTCAAAATTGGATGG
>CM065688.1:1222368-1224868 GCA_017654935.2 Phymorhynchus buccinoides
TTGAACACAGTATATAAAGGAACAGACTCCTGGTGTCGTTCTTCCGTCCAGACCAAGACTTTCCTTTCTGTCTTTTGCTTTTGGCTCACTCGTGTCAACGACACGAAGTCAGTCTATGCTCTCAAGCTTCTTCGGGTTTCCAGGTGTCTGTCTGTGGTAACTTCAACGTTGGCTGTTTCTCAGGAACTACAAGGCGTAGTTGTTCATACTCTGCATACACATAGACGTTCATGCGGGCATAGAGTTCATTCATCTCTGAACTATTTCTATTCCTTCGTCTATGAGAAATGATCGTGGACAAACTGCCTGCGTTACTGGTAATCCATCCGGACCAACACTGTTCTTTCTGTCTGTCTTTCGATTATTCCTTTCTTTCCTTCCTTTGTTCCTCCCTTGTGTTTTTGTATCTCTCTTCTTTGTCTACCTCCCTCTGCGAGAACTTTGCCTAAACGAACTGCCTGTGACATTTGGGTTTTTTTTAAATTTATGTTTTATAAATTAAGATGTCGTTACCCTGTGTAGCGGTCTGTCACAATGTTGTCCATGCATGTTTCGGCTCAGTTAGGGCTTGATAGAAGCTTGCTTACAGTTTAGTCTCTTGTGGAAGACTATGACTCTCCAACAAGGGGGCATTTGCACCGGCTCTGGTGCTGCAGCCAAAGGGATGGGCTGGCCTTTGGGG
Source organism: Phymorhynchus buccinoides (assembly GCA_017654935.2). Taxonomy (NCBI): domain Eukaryota; kingdom Metazoa; phylum Mollusca; class Gastropoda; order Neogastropoda; family Raphitomidae; genus Phymorhynchus; species Phymorhynchus buccinoides. The sequence goes on from CM065688.1 coordinate 1,223,051, forward strand.
ACCTTCCTCAACGCCAGCTGTCCTCAAATCCCTTTGGCCGAGAGAGTGGGGATGTACCCTGGGCAAAGCATCTCCGCTATAAACTAATTATTGCCCAGCCCGTCAGAATAGTATCTGCCCCCTCCGCTATTTGGCAGTCATTGTCGGAAACGACGGACTAGCATACATTATGTTGATTTTTGCATGTGACTTTGAACAATCAAAAATGCTATTTAAACCAAGACTCGTCCTTTCGTTCTGTCTATAAGTTGCCAGGGTATATGAGTATGGTGATTCTATCGCAGAAACATTTAGTCTGGCTCAGGCACCGGACCAAAGAGATGGGGTTTAAAGGGGCACCCTGACGGACGAGTTTTTGCAAGAAACATGTCGAGATCACCAGAACCACAGTCTTTTCAAGGATCGGAACACTCACTTTGCTCTGGTTTCCTAGAAATCAAACCGTCAAAACGGCAATTCCTCTTTGGCGGAGATGCTGGAGAGCGAAGCCATTTTGGATGGGGTGGGTGGAGGCCACTCATTGTAGTTGAAGCTTTTTCTTATTTGTAGTGCAGTAAAAAACAACTTGAAACTATTTCCAGCAGCGAGGTGTGTTTTGTATTAGTAAAGGGAGATAGAGCGGTGTTATCATGTGTTTTGTATTAGTAAAGGGAGATAGAGCGGTGTTATCATGTGTTTTGTATTAGTAAAGGGAGATAGAGCGGTGTTATCATGTGCTTTGTATTAGTAAAGGGAGATAGAACGGTGTTATCATGTGTTTTGTATTAGTAAAGGGAGATAGAGCGGTGTTATCATGTGTTTTGTATTAGTAAAGGGAGATAGAACGGTGTTATCATGTGTTTTGTATTAGTAAAGGGAGATAGAGCGGTGTTATCATGTGTTTTGTATTAGTAAAGGGAGATAGAGCGGTGTTATCATGTGTTTTGTATTAGTAAAGAGATAGAACGGTGTAAAAAAAAACAGAAAAAAACAAAAACTATTTCCTTTGTTGTGAGCGAAACTCCTTTTGGTAGACTGTATAAAAAAATTTTTTTTAAAGGCTTCTTTGTAGAAATTTCGTGCAAACGAATTTTTATTGGTCTAAAAACTCAGGCGGCCATTAATTTGACTCCCAGCACCTCCGTCAAGGAGGTATTGTCGGGTTGACGGTTTGATGTCTAGGAAACCAGAGCAAAGTGAGTGTTGCGACCTCTGTAAAGGGTGTTTTCATGGTGATCTCGACGTGTTTCTTGCAATAAACTCACCCGTCAGGGTGCCCCTTTGAAAGCAAAGCGAAAACGAACAAAAACTGAATAGAACTATCTTTCGTTTCTCTTTTTCTCGCTTTCCTCCCCAGCCTTTCCTTCTTTCTCTCCCCACGTACCTCCATCTCCGGGAAATTGTCGAAGACAAACTGCCTGTGTTCTGGATCCATCCACACCAGGATAGCCCGCTTGTAGTTGAAGAGCTCCACAGCGCCTCTGCCCCGGGGAAAGCTGTACGGCTGGCTTCGCTCGATGTGCCCCAGATGGGAACACGGCACGTGCACCAGCCTGCCGCCGCACTGCCACACCTGTCGCGGGTCAAAGGTCAAAGGTCAAAGTCCCCATTTCAAAAATCACTATTAGGTGAACGAGAGAAACTGCGTTTGTGGTGTCAAGAGCCGCCAACGGCAACTCACCGCAAACTGTCCATGAATTGGTGCAGAACTCATCAAGGAACAGGAGGATTGGCCAAGCAGAAGATCAATGTTCGCAAAGAAAATGGTGGTAAAAGCCAAGTTCATATATTTGTGATCAACAAAAGTGTTGGTATGTGTGGTTGCATGTGCGTGTGTGT
>CM065688.1:1232368-1244868 GCA_017654935.2 Phymorhynchus buccinoides
ATGTCTTAGTTAGGCGCATAACGGCAGTATGACGCATCTGCGTTCATAATTGACAGGAAACTGTCTGAGTGATCGAAGAAGAAGAAGAACTATTTCCATCTGATAGACGATACCGCTCTAATTCACTGTCGAACGCTTAGAAATGCTGCTAGTTTTGTACCAAATCAGTTGATCTAGTCAACAGACTCTCTGGTAAGAAGACATTTGAGATGTACTTGTGTAAGCAGAGTTTGTGCTGTGTGTGAGAAAGGAGAGAATTACAGTAGTTAGGGGGGAGGGGGGAGGGGTCAGAAAAAGTGCGAGTGTGTATAAAAAGCGAATGGAAGGGCTAGGAGTAAGTCTCTTGTGTGAGGGAGCACATTGTAGGGAATGGGTGAGGCTGACTCGTGTTGTGAAAGGGATAAGGGTACATTGGCGTTGTGTGTTACCTAATTGTGTTCATACTGTGTACGTAATGTGTGAGGGAGCACATTGTAGGGAATGGGTGAGGCTGACTCGTGTTGTGAAAGGGATAAGGGTACATTGGCGTTGTGTGTTACCTAATTGTGTTCATACTGTGTACGTAATGTGTGAGGGAGCACATTGTAGGGAATGGGTGAGGCTGACTCGTGTTGTGAAAGGGATAAGGGTACATTGGCGTTGTGTGTTACCTAATTGTGTTCATACTTTGTACGTAATGTGAGAGGGGGCGGATTGATGGGAGTGGGGGGGAATCGTTGGGGAGGAAAGGGGTTGGGGAAGGGGGGGGGGGGGGGGTGCTGAGTATGAAGAACGCTTTTGTTTCTTTGAAAGATGAACTTTGGTTTACCGCTTGTTTTATCTTGATTGTTGTTTTGGGAAAATAACTTAATAAATTCTGTTCATTTTGTTTTGTTCAAATGCGTGAATATTTTGTGTTCTGTTTTTGCCCTTGTTATATTATAACATGAGACCACAATGTCATTTTCTGTTGTTGAGATGATAAAGTAGTCTTGACTTTGATTTCGATTTTGACTTAACATACCACCCCCACGCACGCACGCACACGCAGAGAGAGAGAGAGAGAGAGAGAGAGAGAGAGAGAGAGAGAGAGAGAGAGAGAGAGAGAGAGAGAGAGAGAGAGAGAGAGAGAGAGAGAGAGAGAGAGAGAGAGAGAGAGAGAGACAGCGTGTCAGCGACACACACACACACACACACACACACACACACACACACACACAAACACACACACACAAGCTGACCAGTCGATGTTGACTTCCATGTGACTGTCGAAGTAAACCACCACCTCCCCTCTACTCTCCCTCCACCCTTTCATCCGGGCCTGAATCAGACCCACGCGCTCGGGAGAGCGTAAGAGGCGCACGAGACCTCGAGGGAAGTGATCGTTGATGTATTCTTCCAGAGGCTTCTTCAGTTCGTCTGGTCCAGAAACAAAGGAGAGGTTATGTAAGCTCACGTATATATATACACACGCGCGCGCGCATGCACACACACACAACGCGCGCGCGCATGCACACACACACACACACACACACACACACACACACACACAACGCGCGCGTGCATGCACGCACATGCACACACACACAAGTGAGTTGAGAAAGAGAGATGGAGACACAATGGCGGGAACACAATAAAGACGGTGGCGCACAGAGACAGCGACACATAGAGACGGGGACATAGAGATATAGAGACGAGAGAAATAGAGACAGGGACACATAGATATGGGGACATACAGAGATGGGGACACATAGAGATGGGGACATAGAGATAGAGACGAGAGACATAGAGACAGGGACACATAGACACGGGGACATAGAGAGATGGGGACACACAGACATGGCCGGGGACACACGGGGCAAACAGAGACAGGGGACACAATAAAGACGGGGGGACACGTGTCCCTAAGCCTCACCCATGGTGCTGTGGTCGTCGATGAGGATGATCTCCTGCAGGAGGTGTCGGGGCGTGCGGTTGATGATGGAGTAGACTGTCCTCAGCAGGATGGAGGGCCACTCATCGTAGAAGGGGATGAGCACACTGGCCGTTGGGAGATTCTCCTCGTCATACGTCAAGTTGGCACATCTTGAGGAATGGCAGTTTTAAATGAGGCTTTGTACGCGAGAAACATTTGTTAGATTATACTTCGTGTCCATTTTAAAAAAAAAAAACTTTTGAAATTTACACTAAAATTCCGTCTGTGAAATTTACCTGTATGACATTTAAAATGTGATCCTCAGCAAGTGTTGAGCAGTATATTGTGTATCGCTTTGCACGGGCATTGGGTAGGTTAGACGTGCAAAAGAACATGTTCTTTCTTGAATAAGTTTAAAAAGTCAAGAAGATAGCAAACTGATTTTCAGACGTAAATTGAAGACTTAAACTGTACAAAGCCACTGACGTATCAGTCGATTTGAGATTCTCTGTAGACCCTTTACGCAAATGGCTTATATCACTGGTTGCCATGAGCCTGTAGAAAGGGCCAACAGTAACATGAGAGCTGTGCTATAAATGATACTCTACTGTATTGGAATATCATGCTACAGCTTCTCTTTCGTGGACAACTGTGACTCTCGAACGAGAGGGAGGCCCTTGCACCGGCTCTGGTGCTGCAGCCAAGGGGATTGGTTGGACTTTGGTGGACCTTCCTCAACGCCAACTCTCGTCCTCAAATCCCTTTGGCCGAGAATGTGGGGATGTACCCTGGGCAAGGCATCTCCACTATGAACTAATTCTAGCCCGGCCCCTCTGCTATCTGGCAGTCATTGTCGGAAACGACAGACAGGCAACAGCAGATTCTCTAGAGACCATTATTTATTGTTAGTTTAATCCTTCTCCGCCCAGACTGTGACTACCACGTGGTGTGTGACGTCATTGATGATGTCATGACTTTTGATGTCATTCCTGGAGTGATGGTTCGTGTGTGTGATCGTGCGTGCGTGCGTGCACGTGCTGCTTTGTGCGTGTGTTGTTGCTAGTTTGTGTGGTTCATGAATACTATTTTTGTTGTCTGCTTGTCTGGTGAGCATTTGGTTGTAAAGCGCATTTGGGATAATTTGAGTTAAAGCGCTATATACGTGTACTGTTATTATTATTATTGCTATTATTATTATTATTGTTATTATTATTATTGCTATTATTATTATTATTGTTATTATTATTATTGCTATTATTATTATTATTATTATTATTATTATTATTATTATTATTGTTCTTGTTGTTGTAACCCGATAATTTCTCTGTTTTCCTCTGACAACCAATGGACTAAAAATAATGATGTGTACCTGCGCTCATTTGCATAATACATATGATTGCGCGCTATCTACGAAATGAACAGCTTAATCGTTTATCATGGAAACCCCCAAGCGTTGCTCTTTCAGATGTGGAGTCTTCTCTGGGAGCGAACAGAAATGGGCTAGGGTTTACAGACTAAGGCTTCGAATCTAGCTCACATTTTATTTTCATTTCATATCTACACACTGTGGACTTTTGCCGCGCCTCAGTTAGATCTAACACAGACATTTCCCTTGAACCCTTCTTTGAGCCAAACTGATCTGATGTGTACTGCGTGGGTGATGGGTCATCAAGGCGAACTTGGCACATTCTTTTTTTAAGAATGATGCTTTGTTTTTCTCGCTTTGGCTCTGATCCACCTATTGCTAGATGACTGGTATTGTAATCAACTTTGGTGGAGGGGAGTTAATTAGAAAGAGAGGTTCCCCTCTTTGTTCGTTTTCGTGATCTCCAATCGCTGGGTGTCATTTTTAGTTTCATTACTTAGATTATGTAGTAGTAAAATTGGATTATCTTGTGTGTCAACATCATGACATTAACCCGCCTAGCAAAAGCGTGTGTGTGTCCGCGGGAAAAAGTGAAACTGAAATTTGAGCTGTTATAACTTAATTGTTGATGGTGTTTGTCTAATGGCTGTAGATGTTACTATTGTGCTATTGTATTTCCCATGTACTCAGTGTGAGGTACTTTGTTCTGTGCTTATTTATATGTTAGATGTAGATTATGTAAAGCGCAAAGAGCTCCAGTTAACTGAGAGGTGTTGCGCTAATAGTATACAAGCGACCTTTATTATTATTATTATTATTATTATTATCATTATTATCATTATTATCATTATTATTATTATATTATTATCATTATCATTATTATTATTATTATTATTATTATTATTATTATTATTATCATTATCATTATTATTATTATTATTATTATTATCATTATTATCATTATTATTATCATTATTATTATTATCATTATTATTATTATTATTATTATTATTATTATTATTATATCATGCGTAAATGACTCAAAACTCAAGCATCACCAGAAAGCCCCAATCAACAACGACAACAACAACAACAAGGACAACAACAAGCAACAACAACAACAACAACGACAACAACAACAACGACAACAAAGGCCAACAACAACAACAACAACAACAACAACAACAACGACAACGACAACAACAACAACGACAACAAAGGCCAACAACAACAACAACGACAACAACAAAGGCCAACAACAACAACAACAACAACAACAACAAGGACAACAACAAAGGCCGACAACAACAACAACAACAACAACAACAAGGACAACAACAACAACAACAACAACAACAAGGACAACAACAAAGGCCGACAACAACAACAACAACAACAACAACAACGACAACAACAACAACAACAACGACAACAACTAAGGCTTTCCTGACCCTTCAAAGCGAGCGTCAGGCACCATGCGGTTGAGAGGGATGAGGTCTGACGCCATGACGTTCACGTTGAACTCCTTAGCCAGGGCATCCGCCGCCTCCTTGTCTACCCCCACAAAGGTCACCCCTCGACCCCTCTCCCCGGAAAGAAACACGTCGTTGGCCCCGTAGCTGTCGATCAGAGGGTTCCCCGTCCTCAAGCCGGGCCGGGTCCGGAACTCCTCCGCGGAAACCCCCACGGGGAGAGAGAGTGGTCCGTCGCGTAAGGACTTGGGCATGAGATCTAGGGGAGCTCTGAGCCGGGAGCGGTTGAAGACTTGATACAACCGGCTGTGGATTTTCTCGTCCGCCAGCACGTGCGCTGTTTCCGGTCGCTGCTTGCTGGCGGTCTCGCGGTCGGTCGGTGTGGTGGTGGTCGTTGTAGGGGATAAGTGGGAGAGGAGGAGGAGGTTGAGGAAAGCCGAAATGGCCACCAGGGCCACTAATCCGTAGCGTTGAACCAGCCGCATTGCTGGCTGTATAGCGATCAGCGGGGTCTATGCAGAGTCGCCAGGGAAGAAGCAATCCGTAATAAAGAATAAGAGGGGAATCATAATTGTCGTAGTAAATGAATAAATGAAAGTGTTTTAATGTCATCAGCAGTTAACATGCAATTTGACGGTCATAGAGGCACACAATTTTAACATAATATGAACTAATATTATTAGTTCAAAAGAAAAATAATAAACGAAGTTTTTCACACAACTAAAAGACATAATTGAATATAGAAGTACAATCTATATATAGTAATACTAAGCGGGTCTAAATAACAAGACGTAGTTTACATAATCAATTGTGATTATACTACAATGTCAAGTTTCTTTTTTCTGCCAGAAATTCTGCTATTATATATTGTCTTCTTTCTCTGTTTGCATAACAAGTATAAGACTGAAATGCAAGTATAAGACTGAAATACAAGTATAAGTAAGCATTTATTCCATTGCTTTTTTTCTCTTTTACCAGGACTAAGAGCTATGCCTCCAAATGTCGGTGTTTGTTATTGTGTTTTTATTTTTATCTGGATTTCTCGAACAACAATTTTATTTCTGAGTTTTATGAAACTTTGTTTTCCTTTTAATTCTTCTGTTTTATTCATCTGTATTTACAGGTAATCACTGTTTATTATTCATGAATGTTGTATCATACATATATATGAATGTTATTGTAAATGTATGAAGAAGGAATAAAATGTTTAATACAAAACAAATCAAGTCATCTCTTACCCTTTGGCTTCCCATACGGTCAAAAGATAACCTCGCAAAAGAGGGTGATGATGTTCTGAATTCTGCAGCGAACAAAGTCCAGTCTCTGTGTTCTACACCTTTCAAACTGAGACTCAAAGTGTTTCACATATCTATGTTTCGTGTATGTTACAGTCACATACGGAAGGCAGTCATTTAAGGAAATGACTAAAAACTTGAACACGTGTTACACTCCTGACTCAAAGTGTTTCACATTTCTGTTTCGTATATGCTACAGTCACATACAGAAAACAATCTTTTACGGAAATGCGTCAAAATTGAACATGTGTTACACTCCAAGGCAGAATTTTTAGACATTTCCGAAAATGACATTTTTGATTGGTCATTTTCGGAAATGCGTACAAATGTTTAGTCATTTATGATAAATACCTGAAATTAGCTTTCAGACATTTCCGAAAATGCCTAAAGTACATTTTCGTGCGTGCGTGCGCGCGCGCGCGCATGTGTGTGTGTGTGTGTGTGTGTGTGTGTGTGTGTGTGTGTGAGAGAGAGAGAGAGAGAGAGAGAGAGAGAGAGAGAGAGAGAGAGAGAGAGAGAGAGAGAGAGAGAGAGAGAGAGAGAGAGAGCTTACAATACTCAATAAGCACGTTCATAATGTCAGCTTCAATAGGAATTGTTCGGAAATAATTAAGGGGACTAATTTCATGGTGTGTGGGAGTGATCTTGCCTAATTCAATCGGTCAAACAGAGGAAGTCACTCTACCATCAGCTCTCGTAGCCTATCGACTCGTGTGTTTGAGCAGACATACAGCACTTAGAACACTGTGCGTCATTCTAACAATTTATGTTATTTATTTTTTACGTCACATTTTGCAAGTTTTATCAGTTTGTGGCCACTGGCCACCCCTAATTTTTCTTTAAGCAAATGTTTGTAAGTCGCTGACTGGCATCTTACGGTTTCAAGCTTCGACGCCATTGTTGCATTGTTGCTATGGTATTTGACCGAATAATGGAAGTAAGCAACTCTAATTTTCTCGAAGTGCTCTTCCCCTAATTTTTTCTCCGAAAATCGTCTATTTCCAGCTGTGTTTCAAGCTGTAGTCTTTGCCAGTCTTTGCCTCCTGTTCTTATTGTGACTTAGCTGTCGACTGGTGTCAATGGGCTTCAAAGCCAATATTGAAGTGATGCAAAACCTTTCCAGCAACACTGATGATGTCCGCAAACATATCTGAAACAAGACAATATTAAATTAGGTTAGGTTAGGTGGATTATAGTCACAGAGGCGTCTCTGTGAAATTCGGATTGCTCCCACCTGGAGAGCGCGTCGCAGTCAAAGGCGCGCCACGCATTTGTTATTTGGTGTGTTTTTTTGCATGCGATGTTTGTGTGACTGATGAGGAGGGGAGGGAGGGGGTAAATGTTGACCAAATGACAACTTTTTCGTTGCCACTGGGTTTAGCGTGTGCTAAGTGCATGAGCACACGGGACCTCGGCTTATCGTCTCATTCGAAAGACTCCACGTTCAGACCGCAAGGCCTAGTGTACCCAGGTTCGAACTCTGTTTTACTTGACATGATGCGAACGCGCTACCACCGTGCCACTCTACACTGGTAACCTTGGCAACGATAGTAAAAACTGCTAGCTAAACAGTACTGACACATATGGAACAGTGAGGCTAAGAGAGAGGATTAATGAAATCAATAAGGGGAAGGAACTTCTCGTAATTAACTCCCTTTTACCAAAGTTATGTATGGCACCTATTCGCCTAGCAAAGTGAAAGTAGTTGCCACAACAATACAGACCCAAGTTCATCCTCATAAGTACTGACACAGTACAAACTTCCGCCGGGAGAGAACAATCCAATTTCCATTAGTATTACGCCTTTCACTCCCAGGAGCGAGTTTCCACGCGCTAAGGGGGCATAACCTACTCTGTAGCCCAGATCTTAAAATACTGAGTTACTTCCCTACCTTTTAGTTGACATGATTTGAGAGAGAGAGAAAATGGAGTTTTACGTCCTCTTGGTCTGAATCAGACACATATGGGACATTTGTGAATACAAATATGGTGGGAACAATACTGGAGGCAATGCCCGGAGGCAGTACGAAACCAGTAAAAACCCGATTTATTAAAAAAACAAACAGATAGCTGTAGCGGTGACCACGCCTCGGTTAAACCTCATCGGCTATGGCACCGCCACAAGTTAGTATAATGACCCTTTGGCATAGGCCTATTGTTTGGTTTAAATAGCATTTTTGTTTTCAAAAGTCCCGAACCAAAAATCAATAATCATTAGACAGGACAACAAGATAACTTACATAAAGCCCTATCTTAAAGAAAACAAGTGCACAGACGAAATTGTGACGGATGACTAAACAAACTAATGAAACGCTATCTTACTTGTTGATGCTCTCTTTTGCTTTCTGTTACATGTGTTGTTTGGAAATATTAAAGATTGGTTTAAACCAAACGCTATCTTAAACATATTTCATATACTTTTCTTGGCATCTACCTTCTGGCTGTCAGGCTTATACGCTTGGCCACGGTTTGCTTTACAAAATGCAAAACACCGCATCAAAATCGACCCACAATTTCCTGAAAAACCGGTTCAGACCCTTCTCAAAATATGTTTACTCTACTTGTAGCGGTGCCATAGCCGATGAGGTTTACCCGAGGCGTGGTCACCGCTACAGCTATCTGTATTAATTTAAAAAATCGGGACTTTACTGGTTTCGTACTGCCTCCGGGCATTGCCTCCAGTATTGTTCCCACCATATTTGTATTTACAAATGTCCCGTATGTGTCTGATTCAGACCAAGAGGACGTAAAACTCCATTTTCGCCTCGCCTATGCCAAAGGGAACACAAAGAAGAAATAAAAAGGCGTACAGATAGACAGGAGAAAGAAGAACACATAAAGCAGATAACAGTAAGCAAATGATGGAGAACAAAAGCAAGTGGCGCGAGCACGCACGCACGAACGGTCGTGGGCACATATGCAGGCACGCACGCGCATACGCGCACTCACAAACAGGCGCGCACGTACTCCCATGCATACGCACGCGCGCATGTTGCGAAAACAGATTGTGTGTGGGTGTGTGTGTGTGTGTGTGTGTGTGTGTGTGTGTGTGTGTGTGTGTGTGTGTGTGTGTGTGTGTGTGTGCGCGTGTGTGCGTGTGCGTGTGCGTGCGTGTGCGATTGGTTTGTGTGTGTGTGTGTGTGTGTGTGTGTGTGTGTGTGTGTGTGTGTGTGTCTGTGTCTGTGTGTCTGTGTGGGTGTCTGCGTATCGATTATCTTAAAAACTACTGCTTGGACTGTGATTAAAATTGGCAGAGGGGTAGACAGTTTGCAAAGGAAGCTTCCTTTTCGTTAATCAACACCGTGCTGACCTTGACCTTGAAGTATGACCATGAAAACCGAAATTTCCTTATTTGGGCTATGTAATTTCCCCCCAGCTGTATTTCGTGAACTAGTGAACAGAATCGCTTCAAATTTTGTGTGGTGGTGTACCATGGTGCAAAGAAGTTTGTATAAAAGTTCAGCTGTATCTCGTGAACTAGTGAACAGAATCGCTTCAAATTTTGGGCTATGTATTTTATGCGTTCTGTAAGGGTGGAAAGTGGTGTGTTTATTGGGGGGTGGTAGGGGGAGAGGACATAACTCTGGCCGGGTTTGCATTGTCACAATGTGTTGCTGCCGCACGGCGATGCCCTTGTTGTTGTTGTCCTCCTCCTCCTCCTCCTCCTCCTCCTCCTCCTCCTCCTCCTCCTCTTCCTCCTCCTCCTCCGCCTCAGTTACGTTTTTTCATTGTTGACATAGTGTTCTGTACCGTTGTGTTTTTGCTTTTTGATAAACAGCCGCCATAGCAAAACCTGCTTAATGTTTTCGCCGCTGTCTGTTTATTCCTGCGTGGCTGGCTGACTGTACGTTACCATCGTAGCCTTTCAACGGAGGGACCAAGAACCCTCGACCTTTTTTTGGCATGCGGATAGGTAGGTAGCTAGGATATCTAGGCCAAGGTCGATGATGGTCATTGCTCAAAGGTCAAGGTCACTGGAGCCGACAATGCTGACTCGCGGCTGGTTGATGTTTGAACTGTGTCAAACTGTACCTTTCGCTGATGTCCTCTGCAAGACTCTGTATGCTTAAAAATGGCTGCGAAAGTCAACAGACTGAACTCCAACAATCACAAAAACTCTAAGAACAAACAAGAACGACAGTCTTGCCCCAATCATTGTTAGAAATAATTCTTGAGTTGACGTCAGAGTTCTTGTCTTCGACGTCACACGTAGCAATTTCATTTTTGAATGTGTTGCCACATTTTTGCATGTTTATGAATTTGTTTCCTTGTCATGTTTTGCCTGAGGGCATGGTGTAAAAAAAAACCCACCTGTCTCAGCTTATCCAATTTCCCTCATTAAAAAAAGTTCGTATTCGTATTCGTAACAACGTCACAAGTCTAAAATTTTCTAAAATACATTTCCAATAGGAATTGTTCGGAAATAATTAAGGGGAGTAATTTCGTGGTGTGTGGGAGTGATCTCGCCTAATTCAATCGGTCAAACAGAGAAAGTTACTCCACCATCAGGTAGATCCCCAGCTCTCGCCGCGTGTTTGAGTAGACTTACATCACTTAGAACAACCGTGCGTCAATCTAAACTTGATGTCATTTATAGTTTTACGTCCCATTGTGAAAGTTCTATCAGTTCGTGGTTACTAGCCGTGTCACGGCTCGCGTGGAGTTGTGTCCCTTTTCTATGCACTGTCTGTGTGTTAGTGAGCGCGTGCGCGCAGTCGTGCTTGTGTGTCTTGCTATCTGTGTGTTCGTGTCACTACAACTCTCTTTGCTATTTATTTGTCTAAAATCTGTGTCAGTAGGTGGGATTGCGCGTGCAAGGCCTGCATTTTATTGGTCGCCTGTCTGTCTTGAAAATCTCGTGTTTTTCGTGATAGTTAGTGAAGTGTATCGGCTTTGAAACCGGTGCAGTTTGAACACTGCTTTTTGCCTGCATGTTAAAGACACACTGACGCACCACGATTAAGTCCCTTGGGTTTTTTCTGGGTAGCTGTGACCCACATACACATGCCCCTAATTTCAAATTGAGGCTGCTCTTTAAATTATGTTTCGCTTTGAGTTTGGGGACATTTTTATGGAAGGCAAACCTGGTCAAAACAAGATTTCTTACCAGCTATAAGAGGGAAAACACGTGAAATCCGTGATTTTGACACGTAGTCTGGTGGGTCTTTAAACGGGTCACCGTTCCAGCTTGGGTCTGTTGGGTGCCGTTTGGTTTGGCGAGGGAGTCCGAGTTTGATTCTCCACTTCCTTCGTCTTGAATCTGTGTTGCTCTGTGCGGTCGTCTTTTTGAACACAGTAGTGTGTTCGTTCTCTCCTTGTGGCGGACCTTTGTCAATACATTACAATTCATAACATGATACCTCCATCAGTGTACCCTATAGCACATAATCCCAGACAGTGCTGGAAACGTAAGCTATTCCGCTCTATTTATGGAGTCCAGGGTTTTTTTTAAACCATAAGAAGGATAACAAATACATACTAGTAAGTTAAGATACATACAAAAGCCCAAATAGGCAAATAGGTACTGCAGATTGTCCACTCAAGTGCGTCCGGAAGCCAGTGTATAATACAAAAAAAAAAAAAAAACTGGCATGTCATAAATTGTAAAAAGGGAAAATGTGAAAGGGTTATATAGAAACAATGCAGGTGAATGGACCAATACGGCAAAAAGAAGTAGACGCATTAAAGCAAAAGGAAGAGAAAAGGCAGAGTCAAAGAGACTGATTGAGCAGGGGACGTTACTAGCATTGAACTTCCAGAACATGGGGGAACTATTTCTACTGAAAGACCCCCCGGTATCCCCACGGGAGGGCACTATCCGCGTAAGCCATCTTAAGCCGTTGCCCGCCTCCTACGACGAAGACGTGCGGTTGGCCTTTAGGAAGCTGCTGGTAGGTGGAAGTCTGTCGGGGGGGGGGGGGGGGGGGGGGACAAATGACTGAACTGTACAATGAATGTTGCATTATTCTGTAGAACCATATATATTTTACAGCTCTCATGTTACTATTGACCCCCGACTTCAGCCCAAATGCCAACCAACGATACAAGCTATTTCAGTCCAGTGGAAGGCAGTTTTGGTCCAATGACGTTGCAAAAGTTTCCTTTCAACAAAAATAGCAAGACACGTTTTGAGCTTGCATTGATTGGAACAACGAACGCTATATATACCTACACCGCAACTTGCACGTCAGAGTGAAGAAAAAAAAGAGGCTCATGACGTCAGTTTCGCCCCAACTCTGACGTCACAATTCCCTGGGAAATCTTCGGGAAAACGCTGAGAGCATGAAATGTCAGGAAGTCACAATGTGGGATTGATTGCTCTGAAAGTGTCACTGCTGCACAAGCCGCTCTCCCGTCGTTGAGATCGTAAATGTCGACGAGGGAAAAAACGAGAGAATCCGTGACGCGTCTTCCGTGACGCTTCGTGACGTCACAGCTAGGCGTATGTCTGACGTCACATCTACGCTAGTGTC
>CM065688.1:1252368-1283522 GCA_017654935.2 Phymorhynchus buccinoides
TAAACGTTATAAGAAAGAGTATTCCCTCTTGTAACAACCGTTACGCTCTGTGTAACGGCCGTTACTCAGTATGCAATGACTGTTGCAACAATAGAATGATTATGGATGTGTAAGGCCAGTAATCGTTATAATAGAGAGTATTCCCTCTTGTAACAACCGTTACGCTCTGTGTAACGACCGTTACTCAGTGTGCAATGACTGTTGCAACAAGAGAATATGAATGTACAAGCCCAGTAAACGATGTAATACAGAGTATTCGTCTTGTAACAACCGTTAGGCTCTGTGTAACGACCGTATGTTTACATGTATGTATGCATTTAATTACAACAATTGGAATGTCGGTATGTGTGTTTGGGGGATTTTACCTACATAGTGTTTTTGCACACACACTCCACCACTCCTCTTCTCCTTCTCTCGCTACCCCCCACCCCACCCCAGCCCCACTACCTCGCAAGTGCTCTCCACACTTACACTCCTTCTCGTTGTCTCCGATCTTCCCGTGCCAAACTGTTGAAAGTTCCTAAAGTCTTTTGGACAACGCAGTTTTAGTTTTTGCGCCCCCACTGTATGGAACTCCTTGCCTGTTCACCTCCGTCACAAAAGCGCACTTCCCGCTTTCAAAACCCATATGAAAATGACTTGTTTCAAAGAGCTTTCTTTCTGTAACTTTTCACATTAATTATATGATGATCGAATGAATGTGTATGTTAGCGCACTTGCGTGTGAATCAGTGAACGTGAGCGCCTTGAGTTTATATAGAAAGACGCAATATAAATACTATGTGTCAGGACACATACGTTAGAGAGAGAGACAGAGAGAGAGACAGAGAGAGAGAGAGAGAGAGAGAGAGAGAGAGAGAGAGAGAGAGAGAGAGAGAGAGAGAGAGAGAGAGAGAGAGAGAGAGAGAGAGACTCACACTCAGACTCAGACTCAGACACTTTATTTTACAAGGATAAGAATTTAGGCTGGGCCTAGTCTTCCATTCTGTCCTTGGTTCTAAACATGCAATACATAACTACTACTATAAATGAACATTGAGACACAGGAAAATCGCCAACAAAAAACAACAAACTAACACTAACAGTAATATAGCAACGGCATGGTAGTCAGAGCATCACCATCATCAGCAATTAAAACAAACAAAATAGAAAACTAACCAACCAAATAAACAAATAAATGGATGAAAAACACATCTTTCACTACAATATACTTCTTCTACTACCATTACTTGTGTAAGAGAGAGAGAGAGAGAGAGAGAGAGAGAGAGAGAGAGAGAGAGAGAGAGAGAGAGAGAGAGAGAGAGAGAGAGAGAGAGATGCACGGGCTGAAAGTGACTAACATAAAAATAAAATAGATGTTTTGAACTTTAAACTGTACTCACCGTTTTCAGTTGACAGGCCCTTTGATGTTTTTCTTTTTTTAATTATCCTTTGTTGCTAAGTAGTGTTCATGTTTGTCAGTGTGATAGGCCCCTCTATTTGTACATAAACAGGTGTGAGTTGTGGTCAGAGTGAATAGTTACAAACAAAATGGAATGATTGTGAACCCACCCACCCTTTTTTCTGCCTATAAATGTTTCATACTTGTGGTGCAAGTGGTCACGAAAGCCCGAGGAAGTGTTTAATAAACACGAAAGCTTGTTTCAAATGAACAGTTTGGGTTGTTCATCTTGAAGATAAATACTATGTATTATTATTATTTATTATTATGTTTTCAGTCTTTCTATTCTCTTTTTTTTAAAGTGTTCGCGAGAATAGGGATGTGTAGGGGAAGACGGGGTAAAAAGCGCATGGGCGGGTAAGAAGCCCACCCCAATTATCTCATGAAATGAAGCAAATTTCAGTCTCATTTTGCCCATGAGACGAGCGTTAATGTCTAGCATTCGTCTCATGGGCAAATTTGACTGAAATTTTCTTTATTTCATGAGATAATTGGGGTGGGCTTCTTACCCGCCCATGCGCTTTTTACCCCGTCTTCCCCTACGCCATAGAAACGTTACAATAGAAAGTATTCCCTCTTGTAACAACCGTTACGCTCTGTGTAACGACCGTTACTGAGTGTGCAAAAACTGTTGTAACTATAGAATATGGATGCAAAAGACATCGAAATGTCTTAATAGAGTGTATTCCCTCTTGTAACAACCGTTACGCTCTGTGTAACGACCGCTACTTTGATGACATGTGAAAGCATTTTTTTTTTCAAAAGCAGTCGTTTTTATGCTTAGAGCTGCCGCACTGTAAAAAGGAGATATAGGTAGTATCTTTAAATCTATTATAAACTGACATGCATTATTAATACACTTTGTCTTATGTGTGCACGTGTTTATCACAGATGGTGTGTCAGTTCATGAGCGCTCTTCTGGAATCCTTCAGCCTGGCGCGTCACGTGACTGTGGCCCAGGGAGTGTTAGGGGAGTGCTTGGAGCATCAGGAGTTACAGAACGAGCTGTATTGTCAGCTGATAAGACAGACTTCACCTCACCCCACGGCACCCAAGGCTGTGCAGGTGATGACTGGGTTATGTTGTGTTGTATTGTATTGAATTGTATTGTATTGTGTTCCCCCTGTGGGGATACCGTTTTTTGTGTACAAATAGTCCCCCCCCCACACCTTCTGGAAGTTCTGTGCTTGTAACTTCCTCTAATCCATCACTCTCTTTGACTCTGCCTTTTCTCTTTGCTTACTGTCATCTGCTATCTTTCTATCTTACTGGTCCATTCTCCTCTGCCTTTTTTTTTTCTATAAATTCTTACAAAAATTTCTTCAGCCGAAGTCGGACATGCTGTGCCTAACTATTTCTTAGTTAGGCGCATAACGGCAGCATGACGCATCTACGCTCATGTGACAGGAAACTGTCTGAGCGAACGGAGAAGAAGAAGAAGAAGTATTGTATGAATCATCAGGTGATGTGGAGCCACCCCTTGGTGTGCTTGTTGTGGTGCAGTGTGATGATGATGATAATCATTTAAATAAATAAAATATATAAAAATATAAAAAAATAATGATAATAACAATGGGAATTTATATAGCGCTCTTTCTCACATGAGCTCAGTGCGCTTTACATTGATAACAAGAACATTAAAGGCAAACAAATAATGAATCATTAGAAAGTAAAATAAACACGATGATTGCACGCAACGCTCTCTTAATTCCTTACACACACAAGCGCGCGCGCGCACACACACACACACACGCACGCACGCACGCATGCACGCAGACACACACACACACATACAGGAACGCACGCACGCACGCACACATACACACACATACACGCAGACACACACTCACACACAATTATACAAGAGTAAAATAGTTACAATATGAAAATTCTAAGAAGAAACATAGACCACATTCACATTCTCAATCAAGTTTGGATACAATACTGCAACTTGAAATAAAATCATACTGCCATCGACATACCAATTACATGACTATAATAGACACATTTTGCAAGAACACAGATACCCTTCTACCCCATTTACAAGCGTTTAACCCTTTCACCGCCAGCCACATCTCAGACAAAAATTCCATCAACTTTACCTGGGTAGAGAACAAAATCTATCTGCAGTATTGGGGATTCTTCTGTGACATTATACAAAATAAGGTCTATCCTTACTTCCCAAGACTAAGACAACAG
This sequence comes from Phymorhynchus buccinoides, assembly GCA_017654935.2. Taxonomy (NCBI): domain Eukaryota; kingdom Metazoa; phylum Mollusca; class Gastropoda; order Neogastropoda; family Raphitomidae; genus Phymorhynchus; species Phymorhynchus buccinoides. The sequence goes on from CM065688.1 coordinate 1,256,008, forward strand.
GGTCTTTAGATACTAAACACCAATTTGATGCCTTTTAGTGACATAGGTGTTAAATCAATGTGGTGCTAAAATGCGACTTTGGCGGTGAAAGGGTTAAAGTTTACAAGACATAGACATTATACATACAACTTACGAAATATAAAATAATTGTAAATCACACGTACTCTATTCTGACAATCAGGGAGTGGAACGAACTGCCTACATCAGCAGTGGAGGCCAGAACTCCAGAGACTTTCGCAGCCAGAGTCTGGAAACACCTGAATGGACACCCGCCTGCTGCACCCGTCATGCCTGATGGCCCACTCAGGGGTCATTGGGCTAGCAACTTGTAAGTTTAGTAGTTTGGTAGTATAAGTTTTGAAGGAAAAAAAGAAAAAATATTCACACAGGAACTTGAAACCTGTACAAAACATTGTATTTGCAGAGCAGCATGTTGAAATATGACAGAGGCTCGAAGTGATGTTTGTGTTGCTGAGACACCCCTACCACCACTCGCTGCCCGTCAGCATCTCTGCACACTTCTGGAACGATTCCTATCAGGTAGAGAGAGAGGGAGAGAGAGAGGGGGGGGGGGAGAGCGAGAGAGAATGAATGAATGAATGAATGTTTTATTGAGGGTAAAAAGGATAAGCTCCAATAGCTTCTTTACACCTTGCCCTTGAGAGGGAGAGAGGGGTAGACACAGAGAGAGAGAGAGAGGTCTGAAATATTTTAATTTGTTAGGCCACAGGCCCATACAAATGGAGTTCACATATGAAAACATGTAATCAGAACAAAATATTAAGGACCTTGGAAAGCATTTTTTTCCGAACTAAATACGCTTTATAAACATATTTAAAAACTCTGAGAACTATATTGTCATTTTCATTCGACAGCAATAATGTCATTTTGGAGAGAGAGAGAGAGAGAGAGAGAGAGAGAGAGAGAGAGAGAGAGAGAGAGAGAGAGAGAGAGAGAGAGAGAGAGAGAGAGAGAGAGAGAGAGAGAGAGAGAGAGAGAGAGAGAGAGAGAGAGAGAGAGAGAGAGAGAGAGAGAGAGAGAGAGAGAGAGAGAGTATGTCTATTATAAATGACACTCCTTTCACCGTTCAGCCTATTGGCATGCCTGCACATTTCTCCTTTGAGCTCCACCGAAATCGGAATGTGTCGGCAGTATGCAGCGGGGAGACCGGTGAAAAATAAAAACCAGACACATACATACCTCACCCATTATGGCCTTATGGCCTGGGGTCGGGGAAGAAGAATCCTTATGATGTTGAACTAACACTAACAGGAATGGATTGAATAGCGATTTAGTGCCAGGACAAAACGCATGCAAGAAAACCTTTTATCACTAAGGAGGAACTTCGCTCATATTTTTGCCTTTTAAGTTTTATCTATGTTTGTTTTCCTACTTTGATCACATGGCCTGTGGCTGTTATGAAGGAAGGTGCTTGGGCGACATGTTGTGCAGTTAGAATGGTTTCCCTACTTTGATCACATGGCCTGTGGCTGTTATGAAGGAAGGTGTTTGGGCGACATGGTGTGCAGTTAGAATGGTTTCCCTACTTTGATCACATGGCCTGTGGCTGTTATGAAGGTGTTTGGGCGACATGGTGTGTAGTTAGAATGGTTTCCCTACTTTGATCACATGGCCTGTGGCTGTTATGAAGGTGTTTGGGCGACATGGTGTGTAGTTAGAATGGGTTTCCACCTTTGATCACATGGCCTGTGGCTGTTATGAAGGTGTTTGGGCGACATGGTGTGCAGTTAGAATGGTTTCCTACTTGGAATGAGTAACCAATTGATTTAACTTCATTGAAACCACAATTTGAATACAGCTAATTTCAAGAGTTACCACGACTTATTTCTCACGCCCTCCTCATTTTCTCCTACCCTTGTATTCAATAATCCCGGGATTTATTTATCGATTGATTGATTGATTGACAGGTGGTGAGTTTTAAAGGCCCCACAGCAGTCCAGGAGTTAGGAAGACATTGATTTACCTATTGATTATTTGATCGATTGATTGATCATTGAAAGGTGGTGAGTGTTAATGGCCCCACAGCAGTCCAGGAGTTAGGAGTGACATTGATGTATCTATTGATTGTTTGATCGATTGAAAGGTGTTGAGCTTTGACGGGTCCACACCAGTCAAGGAGTTAGGGGTGACATTGATGTATCTATTGATCGATTGATTGATTGATTGATTGAAAGGTGGTGAGCTTTGACGGGTCCACACCAGTCCACGAGTTGATCCAGTCGTTGAACAAGCTGACAGGACACTGGGAATCCCTGCAGTCTGGCTTCGCTCTCTCTGTTGGTGATGTAAATAAATTGATTGTGACGATCAATCTATTGATCGATTTGATGACAGGTGGTGAGCTGTGACGGGTCTACCAGTCCCGGACTGTGTTCCATTCGTTGCACAAGCTGATAGGATGCTCTCTCTGTTGGTGATGTAATTGATTGTGACGATCAATCTATTGATTGATTTGATGACAGGTGGTGAGCTGTGACGGGTCTACCACAGTCCAGGAGTTGATCCAGTCGTTGAACAAGCTGATAGGGGCCATGGCCCCCTGTAGTCTGGCTTCGCTCTGTTCGCTGACGACCCCCGGGGGGAGGGGCTGGAGCACTGCCTGGAGGGACACCTCAAGGTGAGGACACTTTCCTTCTTTCTTTGTGTACAAATAGTTCCCCTGCCTTCTGGAAGTTCTGTTAGCAAGGTCTGGAGGGACACCTCAAGGTAAGGACACTTTCCTTCTTTCTTTATGTATAAATAGTTCCCCTGCCTTCTGGAAGTTCTGTTAGGAAGGGGTTGGACCACTGTCGGGAGGGACACCTCAAGGTGAGCAGAACACTTTGCCTTCTTTCTTTGTGTATAAATAGTTCCCCTGCCTTCTGGAAGTTCTGTTAGCAAGGTCTGGAGGGACACCTCAAGGTGAGGACACTTTCCTTCTTTCTTTATGTATAAATAGTTCCCCTGCCTTCTGGAAGTTCTGTTAGGAAGGGGTTGGACCACTGTCGGGAGGGACACCTCAAGGTGAGCAGAACACTTTGCCTTCTTTCTTTGTGTATAAATAGTTCCCCTGCCTTCTGGAAGTTCTGTTAGGAAGGGGTTAGAACATTGTCTGGAGGGACACCTCAAGGTGAGCAGGACACTTTCCCTTCCTTAGGATACTTCCTTCCTTGTGTATAAATAGTCCCCCTGCCTTCTGGAAGATCTGTTTCAAAGGGGCTGGCACACTGTCTGGAGGCACATCTTAAGGTGAACAGGACATGTTTTCTTCGTTGGGGGATGCCAAGGTTCTTTCCGTACAAATAGTTCCTTTGCCTTCTAGAAATTCTGTTAGGAAGGGGTTGGAACACTGTCTGGTTAGGTGCCTTAGCTGTGTTAATAACACACATGTGCCATGTTTTGTGATGTGTCTGCTGTGTGCATAATGTGCCATGTTTTGTGATGTGTCTGCTGTGTGCATAATGTGCCATGTTTTGTGATGTGTCTGCTGTGTGCATAATGTGCCATGTTTTGTGATGTGTCAGGTGTGTGACGTGATCTCCAAATGGGAACAATGCCAACACAATTACCAGCCGTGTCACAGGGCTAGCCAATCACCAGCCGTGTCACAGGGCTAACCACTTTGGCCTGTCCATACGACTGCTCTACAAACAAAGAGGTCAGTGATCACCACCAGTCAACTTGTGTGTGTATATGTGTAAGACAGATTTTCAAGGTACTTTTTTTTTTAAATTACCAATAACTTTTACTATCATCATCATCATCATCTTTATAACAGAACAAATGACTGATCAGTGGCTACTGTTTTACTATCATCGTCATCATCATCATCACATCACAACACAGAACCACTGACTGGTCAATAACTACTGTTTTACTATCATCATCACCGATTATAGTACTTATTTGAAATAGAATCATTGCAACATTTTATGGAGAAGACAATGCATAATAGATTATTTTGGGTACAATTTCTTAAGATTCCCGATATATTGGCAGGATAAGCGATTCGGTTAGAATTCTTAAACTAGTTTAATTTTTACAGTCATTTGATATTCAAATGTTTTTGGTATGTGAACCTGTCTTACAAAAGTGAATACGGATCATCGGAGTTTGAATGATGTTCTTATTGTTTTTGATTTTCTGTAATTAAGAATGAAGGTGATGTTCGTTTCAGTCATTTCTTTTAAGCCCAAACTCCTTCACATTTGTCTACAACGGCAACAAATAAAGCCAGTCTTCATGCAGCTTCCGTCCATCAATGACTTATTTCCCTTTACCAGATAGAGCTTGTCTTCACCTATCACACCTTTATCATAATTATTGGATATGCTGGCAATGCAGAACAGCTTATTCCTGGACTGTTCGCCTCTTATATGTACACACACTCCCATTCCAGTTTTGAGCTGAGCTAGGTTATCTCCCATGTACATTTTATGTGTGAATAACTTGTACCCAGGGTGTGGTTTCTGTTGCGTTGTAGAACCGGCAGAAGTGGAGCTTAGTCGTAAACAGTGTTGACTGTGTGTATGTGCGTTTTGACGGATACGTCTATCGCTGATGGGTTTTCAAAACTCCAAGCGCAATCACTGGGCATCATTATTCATATCTTTTTCTTCTTTGATCGCTCAGACAGTTTTCTGTCAATTATGAGTGTAGATGCGTCATGCTGCCGTTATGCGCCTAAGAAACAGTTAGGCCCAGCAAGTCCGACTTCGGCTGGGGGGAAATGTCTTTGAAAGTGTTTTGTGAAAAAAGGCAGGAGAATGAACTGGTAAGGTAAAAAGATAGTAGATGACAGTAAGCAAAGGGCAGAGTCCAAGAGAGTGACAGATTAGAGGAAGTTACAAGCACAGAACTTCCAGAAGGTGGGGGAACTATTTATGCAAAAGACACCCCCGGTATCCTCACGGGGGGCATTATTCCTATCAATGGCGTTTTATTTTATTTTTCCCATGTGGACTTTTGAAGACAGAATGTTTGCACGACCTAACGGTTTTCTCTGCTGTGTTGACAGAGCAGCAGCCCAGCAGCCATGGAGTCAGCACCAGGTCACCAGTGGGCTATCAGGTCGTCAGGCTGTCAGGTCATCAGCCTATCAGGTCGTCAGGCTGTCAGGTCATCAGGCTATCTGGTCGTCAGCTGTCAGGCTGTTGGGTCATCAGGCTGTCAGGTTGTCAGGCTGGGAGTCATCTAGGAATGGAGTTCACCAAGGCCCTTGCTGCAGACACAGAGACAGTGATTTCCTTCAAGGCAAAGGATTTGTTTTGCAGAGAACTGTGTTTGTTTCTCTCTCTTTGTGTTGCTTACTTTTCCTCTGAATCATCGCGCAAACACTGGCTTTTTTTAAATATATAACATTGCTATTGCAGAAATGATATCAAAGCTGTGAACCAAATTTGTGTCATGGTAGGTTCATATATAACATTGCTATTGCAAAAATGATATCAAAGCTGTGAACCAAATTTGTGTCATGGTAGGTTTATATATAACATTGCTATTGCAGAAATGATATCAAAGCTGTGAACCAAATTTGTCATGGTAGGTTTGGGGAAACATTGTTCATATACCTTTTTTTAAAGGGCAGGGCAGGGGGGGGGGGGGGGGGGGGGCAGACTTGAGAAACCTAGCTATCAATTTGGCCATACCAGGCTACATGATGTATCCCTGCCCTTACCGACTTAACCGACGTGGAATTTGTATGTGCGTAAAGCGCACAGGTCAGACTAGCTTTAAGTCCCCATCTGAAGGACTAAACGTTCAGTTCGATTTGTGATGGTCAGATTATTTTGTATAATGTTTATGTCAAGTTTATTATGGTCAGATTATTTTGTATAATGCCATTACTTTTATATTTGGAGTGCAATGACTTGTGGCTTCCAGTAACTTGTGGCTTCCAGTTTATGGAGTGCAATAACTTGTGGCTTCCAGTTTATGGAGTGTGGTTACTAGTGGTTTCCAGTTTATGGAGTGCAGTTACTAGTGGCTTCCAGTTTATGGAGTGTGGTTACTAGTGGCTTCCAGTTTATGGAGTGCAGTTACTAGTGGCTTCCAGTTTATGGAGTGTGGTTACTAGTGGCTTCCAGTTTATGGAGTGTGGTTACTAGTGGCTTCCAGTTTATGGAGTGTGGTTACTAGTGGCTTCCAGTTTATGGAGTGCAGTTACTAGTGGCTTCCAGTTTATGGAGTGCAATGACTTGTGGCTTCCAGTTTATGGAGTGCAATTACTAGTGGCTTCCAGTTTATGGAGTGTGGTTGCTAGTGGCTTCCAGTTTATGGAGTGTGGTTACTAGTGGCTTCCAGTTTATGGAGTGCAATAACTAGTGGCTTCCAGTTTATGGAGTGCAATAACTTGTGGCTTCCAGTTTATGAAGTGAAATAACTTGTGGCTTCCAGTTTATGGAGTGCAATGACTAGTGGCTTCCAGTTTATGGAGTGAAATAACTTGTGGCTTCCAGTTTATGGAGTGCAATAACTAGTGGCTTCCAGTTTATGGAGTGCAATAACTAGTGGCTTCCAGTTTATGGAGTGCAATAACTAGTGGCTTCCATTTTATGGAGTGCAATAACTTGTGGCTTCCAGTTTATGGAGTGCAATAACTTGTGGCTTCCAGTTTATGGAGTGAAATAACTTGTGGCTTCCAGTTTATGGAGTGAAATAACTTGTGGCTTCCAGTTTATGGAGTGTGGTTACTAGTGGCTTCCAGTTTATGGAGTGTGGTTACTAGTGGCTTCCAGTTTATGGAGTGCAATTACTAGTGGCTTCCAGTTTATGGAGTGCAATTACTAGTGGCTTCCAGTTTATGGAGTGCAATGACTTGTGGCTTCCAGTTTATGGAGTGTGGTTACTAGTGGCTTCCAGTTTATGGAGTGTGGTTACTAGTGGCTTCCAGTTTATGGAGTGTGGTTACTAGTGGCTTCCAGTTTATGGAGTGTAGTTACTAGTGGCTTCCAGTTTATGGAGTGCAATAACTTGTGGCTTCCAGTTTATGAAGTGAAATAACTTGTGGCTTCCAGTTTATGGAGTGCAGTGACTAGTGGCTTCCAGTTTATGGAGTGAAATAACTTGTGGCTTCCAGTTTATGGAGTGCAATAACTAGTGGCTTCCAGTTTATGGAGTGCAATAACTAGTGGCTTCCAGTTTATGGAGTGCAATAACTAGTGGCTTCCATTTTATGGAGTGCAATAACTTGTGGCTTCCAGTTTATGGAGTGCAATAACTTGTGGCTTCCAGTTTATGGAGTGAAATAACTTGTGGCTTCCAGTTTATGGAGTGCAATAACTTGTGGCTTCCAGTTTATGGAGTGAAATAACTTGTGGCTTCCAGTTTATGGAGTGAAATAACTTGTGGCTTCCAGTTTATGGAGTGAAATAACTTGTGGCTTCCAGTTTATGGAGTGAAATAACTTGTGGCTTCCAGTTTATGGAGTGCAATAACTTGTGGCTTCCAGTTTATGGAGTGCAATAACTTGTGGCTTCCAGTTTATGGAGTGCAATGACTTGTGGCTTCCAGTTTATGGAGTGCAATAACTTGTGGCTTCCAGTTTATGGAGTGAAATAACTTGTGGCTTCCAGTTTATGGAGTGCAATAACTTGTGGCTTCCAGTTTATGGAGTGCAATAACTTGTGGCTTCCAGTTTATGGAGTGCAATAACTTGTGGCTTCCAGTTTATGGAGTGAAATAACTTGTGGCTTCCAGTTTATGGAGTGCAATAACTAGTGGCTTCCAGTTTATGGAGTGCAATAACTTGTGGCTTCCAGTTTATGGAGTGCAATAACTTGTGGCTTCCAGTTTATGGAGTGCAATAACTAGTGGCTTCCAGTTTATGGAGTGCAATAACTTGTGGCTTCCAGTTTATGGAGTGCAATAACTTGTGGCTTCCAGTTTATGGAGTGCAATAACTAGTGGCTTCCAGTTTATGGAGTGCAATAACTTGTGGCTTCCAGTTTATGGAGTGCAATAACTTGTGGCTTCCAGTTTATGGAGTGCAATAACTTGTGGCTTCCAGTTTATGGAGTGCAATGACTTGTGGCTTCCAGTTTATGGAGTGCAATAACTTGTGGCTTCCAGTTTATGGAGTGCAATTACTTGTGGCTTCCAGTTTATGGAGTGCAATTACTTGTGGCTTCCAGTTTATGGAGTGCAATGACTTGTGGCTTCCAGTTTATGGAGTGCAATGACTTGTGGCTTCCAGTTTATGGAGTGCAATAACTAGTGGCTTCCAGTTTATGGAGTGAAATAACTTGTGGCTTCCAGTTTATGGAGTGCAATTACTTGTGGCTTCCAGTTTATGGAGTGCAATTACTTGTGGCTTCCAGTTTATGGAGTGCAATAACTAGTGGCTTCCAGTTTATGGAGTGAAATAACTTGTGGCTTCCAGTTTATGGAGTGAAATAACTTGTGGCTTCCAGTTTATGGAGTGCAATAACTAGTGGCTTCCAGTTTATGGAGTGCAATAACTTGTGGCTTCCAGTTTATGGAGTGCAATAACTTGTGGCTTCCAGTTTATGGAGTGAAATAACTTGTGGCTTCCAGTTTATGGAGTGCAATAACTAGTGGCTTCCAGTTTATGGAGTGAAATAACTTGTGGCTTCCAGTTTATGGAGTGCAATAACTTGTGGCTTCCAGTTTATGGAGTGAAATAACTTGTGGCTTCCAGTTTATGGAGTGCAATAACTTGTGGCTTCCAGTTTATGGAGTGCAATCACTTGTGGCTTCCAATTTATGGAGTGCAATCACTTGTGGCTTCCAGTTTATGGAGTGAAATAACTAGTGGCTTCCAGTTTATGGAGTGCAATAACTAGTGGCTTCCAGTTTATGGAGTGAAATAACTTGTGGCTTCCAGTTTATGGAGTGAAATAACTTGTGGCTTCCAGTTTATGGAGTGCAATCACTTGTGGCTTCCAGTTTATGGAGTGAAATAACTTGTGGCTTCCAGTTTATGGAGTGAAATAACTTGTGGCTTCCAGTTTTTCACTATCTTTCATTTCAGGTTTTTATTATCTTTCATTTCAGGTTTTCGCTATCTTTCATTTCAGGTTTTCGCTATCTTTCATTTCAGGTTTTCACTATCTTTAAGTTCAGGTGTTTGGTTTATCAAGAATTCTACTTTCACGTTTTTGGACCTCCTAGCAGCAACCCGCGGTAAGCGTAGGATGGTCCGTTTATTTTGTGTAACGTGTATAACTATGCTATTTTGTGTTACATTGTTTAGCATGTGTACATGCCATGCATTGATGTATTATTTTGTGCAATGTTATGTGATGTATTATTTTGTGCAATTTTATGTGACATATTATTTTGTGCAATGTTATGTGATGTATTATTATGTGCAATGTTATGTGATGTATTATTATGTGCAATGTTATGTGACGTATTATTTTGTGCAATGTTATGTGATGTATTATTTTGTGCAATGTTATGTGATGTATTATTATGTGCAATGTTATGTGATGTATTATTATGTGCAATGTTATGTGACGTATTATTATGTGCAATGTTATGTGATGTATTATTATGTGCAATGTTATGTGATGTATTATTTTGTGCAATGTTATGTGACGTATTATTTTGTGCAATGTTATGTGATGTATTATTATGTGCAATGTTATGTGATGTATTATTATGTGCAATGTTATGTGATGTATTATTATGTGCAATGTTATGTGATGTATTATTTTGTGCACTTTGGAATAAAGGAAACGGTGAGTAAAGGGGATAGGTGGGGTGGGGTGGGGTGGGGTGGGAAGGAGGGGGTAGCTTTTGTCTTTTCTTTTTATTTGCGGGGTGGGGTAGAGGGGCTGATAGGGGAGGGGTACTGGTGGTCGCGAGAGAGGTGGAGGTAAGGACCAATGCCCGGGGAGGGCAATGGATCCCGCCTTTGTGTCAACATTGAAGCAGCGCTCTCTTGCACCCGCCGTCAGTGCATCTGCGTGCCGAAGCTTCTCACTCCTTGCCCCTCACCTAGGCTAGCTAGATGGATAGGTAGGTAGGCAGAGGATGTTTCTTTGCTTTGTTTTGGGATTGTTGGTTTTTTGCTTTGTTAGGTTTGGAGAGGGGTAGAGACTACCCCCCTCTCTCATGTAGAATAGGTAGAAGATAGGTTAGGGTCAGGCATGGTAATTATCAGAGAATTCTCCGATTTCACATAAAAGTGAATGCAGAGTAACGAATGTCAGAAGTAGTGTTAAGCTTGAGGAGATGCCCTCTCCCCAAGTTTGAACAGTTTTATATCCATCTTCAAGAACACCTTGATTACACCTAAAAGGGCTTTTAATTCCTTGATTTCACCGAGACAAACCTCCTGAAACCCAGTATTTTCAGAGGAAAATGCTGTACCTCCATTACCATGCCTGAGGTTAGGACAGATAGGTAGGTTACTAGATAGGTAGTAGGTAGGGTAGGTAAGTAGGTAGGTAGGGGGGTTGTTTTTTGTTAGGTTTGGAGGGGGTTGGCTAAGGTCCATTGAGGTTTCGAGTTGCGTGCAACTCATGGTTCGATGAAAGGACATTACTTCCCCTTGTGCCCTCTAAGTGAAGTGAAGTGAAGAGCTGTCCAGCAACTGACTTTCAAAGCAGTGGAAAATCATGGTACAGTGAAAGGACATTACCTCCCCTTGTGCCCTATACTAAAGTAAGACATTACCTCCCCTTGTGCCCTATACTAAAGACGGACATTACCTCCCCTTGTGCCCTATACTAAAGTAAGCTGTCCAATAACGGACTTTCAAAGCAGTGGAAAATCATGGTACAGCTTCATAGGTTTTGTAACTGCTGCCAAGGGATTAGTTGACTTCTCCCATCACCAGCTGTCAAAGTCCTCTTGACCCAGAGTGGGGATATAGCCTAGGCAAGGTCTCAGTTCAGTCATCCAGAATAGCTAGCAATGGCCTCCCCTGTCTCATGGAAGTCGTCATAGAAACGAACTAGCGGGGAATCCGTGTCTGAACAGGAGACGTCTGCCGCTCTGGCCAAGATGACCTGGACATTTCTATCATTGATGCAACGTATTTAGCAAATGTCTGGTTGATCCTGAAAGGGTTGGGGACGTCTCCAGTTCAGAGATTGGTTCCAGATTGACTAGGTTCCGGGGGAGGGGGGGGGGGGGGGTGTCTAAGGCTAGCTTTGCATAGCTCCCAATTGATTTTTTAAGGGGAGGGCTGTTAAAATGTCAGATTAGTCTTACTAAAATATTTTAGAAGGGGGGTGGTTAGTGACAATCATTAGTTTAGACTTAAAATTTCAATGTGTGGGGTGGTTAGCGAAAATCATGAATTTGGACTTTAAAACAAATAAACTATAAAAACACGCATTTCTCTTCAATTGCATTTTTATTTTCATGTTTTTCAATACAAATATAAATATTATGCATCAAAGTGTAATAAAAAAATTGTTCATCAATCAACCGATTTCAGGACGTTTGAAGAAGTGAGAAGTGTGACTGGTATTTTCATGTGGACCATTGTGCCCTATGTGCAACGTGGAGAGGGTCACAGGCAGGGTCCTTTGTCAACAGAACCAGTCCCCCCCCCCCTCCCCACCATTCCTGTTGACAGACGGACCCTGGCTGGGGAGCACGATATGCCTTGTCCACAAACGGTACTGCCCAACATTTGCGCAAGTTTTTTTCTCGCTAGCTCATGTGATTATTTCTTAAATTTTCTTATTTTCTTATTTTCGCACAGCTGTCAGAAGACTTTTATCCTTTACAAATAATTAATGGATGTTTTTTATCAACGTCTCAGAAAACTCAAAACATGCACACTGAAATTCTGCTCACTCCCTAGCTAATGTTGGGCAGTACACATGAAGGGTTGCCTGCAGAGCAGTCTGACCTCACTCCCTAGCTAATGTTGGGCAGTACACATGGAGGGTTGCCTGCAGAGCAGTCTGACCTCACTCCCTAGCTAATGTTGGGCAGTATGCATGGAGGGTTGCCTGCAGAGCAGTCTGACCTCACTCCCTAGCTAATGTTGGGCAGTATGCATGGAGGGTTGCCTGCAGAGCAGTCTGACCTCACTCCCTAGCTAATGTTGGGCAGTATGCATGGAGGGTTGCCTACAGAGCAGTCTGACCTCACTAGCTAATGTTGGGCAGTATGCATGGAGGGTTGCCTGCAGAGCAGTCTGACCTCCCTAGCTAATGTTGGGCAGTATGCATGGAGGGTTGCCTGCAGAGCAGTCTGACCTCACTAGCTAATGTTGGGCAGTATGCATGGAGGGTTGCCTGCAGACATGACCTCACTAGCTAATGTTGGGCAGTATGCATGGAGGGTTGCCTGCAGAGCAGTCTGACCTCACTAGCTAATGTTGGGCAGTATGCATGGAGGGTTGCCTGCTAGCTAATGTTGGGCAGTATGCTGGAGGGTTGCCTGCAGAGCAGTCTGACCTCACTCCCTAGCTAATGTTGGGCAGTATGCATGGAGGGTTGCAGTCTGACCTCACTCCCTAGCTAATGTTGGGCAGCATGGAGGGTCTGTCTGACCTCACTCCCTAGCTAATGTTGGGCAGTATGCATGGAGGGTTGCCTGCAGAGCAGTCTGACCTCACTCCCTAGCTAATGTTGGGCAGTATGCATGGAGGGTTGCCTGCAGAGCAGTCTGACCTCACTCCCTAGCTAATGTTGGGCAGTATGCATGGAGGGTTGCCTGCAGAGCAGTCTGACCTCACTAGCTAATGTTGGGCAGTATGCATGGAGGGTTGCCTGCAGAGCAGTCTGACCTCACTCCCTAGCTAATGTTGGGCAGTATGCATGGAGGGTTGCCTGCAGAGCAGTCTGACCTCACTCCCTAGCTAATGTTGGGCAGTATGCATGGAGGGTTGCCTGCAGAGCAGTCTGACCTCACTCCCTAGCTAATGTTGGGCAGTATGCATGGAGGGTTGCCTGCAGAGCAGTCTGACCTCACTAGCTAATGTTGGGCAGTATGCATGGAGGGTTGCCTGCAGAGCAGTCTGACCTCACTCCCTAGCTAATGTTGGGCAGTATGCATGGAGGGTTGCCTACAGAGCAGTCTGACCTCCCTAGCTAATGTTGGGCAGTATGCATGGAGGGTTGCCTACAGGGCAGTCTGACCTCCCTAGCTAATGTTGGGCAGTATGCATGGAGGGTTGCCTGCAGAGCAGTCTGACCTCACTCCCTAGCTAATGTTGGGCAGTATGCATGGAGGGTTGCCTGCAGAGCAGTCTGACCTCACTCCCTAGCTAATGTTGGGCAGTATGCATGGAGGGTTGCCTGCAGAGCAGTCTGACCTCACTCCCTAGCTAATGTTGGGCAGTATGCATGGAGGGTTGCCTGCAGAGCAGTCTGACCTCACTCCCTAGCTAATGTTGGGCAGTATGCATGGAGGGTTGCCTGCAGAGCAGTCTGACCTCACTCCCTAGCTAATGTTGGGCAGTATGCATGGAGGGTTGCCTGCAGAGCAGTCTGACCTCACTAGCTAATGTTGGGCAGTATGCATGGAGGGTTGCCTGCAGAGCAGTCTGACCTCACTAGCTAATGTTGGGCAGTATACATGGAGGGTTGCCCGCAGAGCAGTCTGACCTCACTAGCTAATGTTGGGCAGTATGCATGGAGGGTTGCCTGCAGAGCAGTCTGACCTCACTCCCTAGCTAATGTTGGGCAGTATGCATGGAGGGTTGCCTGCAGAGCAGTCTGACCTCACTCCCTAGCTAATGTTGGGCAGTATGCATGGATGGTTGCCTACAGAGCAGTCTGACCTCACTCCCTAGCTAATGTTGGGCAGTATGCATGGAGGGTTGCCTACAGAGCAGTCTGACCTCACTAGCTAATGTTGGGCAGTATACATGGAGGGTTGCCCGCAGAGCAGTCTGACCTCACTAGCTAATGTTGGGCAGTATGCATGGAGGGTTGCCTGCAGAGCAGTCTGACCTCACTCCCTAGCTAATGTTGGGCAGTATGCATGGAGGGTTGCCTGCAGAGCAGTCTGACCTCACTAGCTAATGTTGGGCAGTATGCATGGAGGGTTGCCTGCAGAGCAGTCTGACCTCACTCCCTAGCTAATGTTGGGCAGTATGCATGGATGGTTGCCTGCAGAGCAGTCTGACCTCACTCCCTAGCTAATGTTGGGCAGTATGCATGGAGGGTTGCCTGCAGAGCAGTCTGACCTCACTCCCTAGCTAATGTTGGGCAGTATGCATGGAGGGTTGCCTGCAGAGCAGTCTGACCTCACTCCCTAGCTAATGTTGGGCAGTATGCATGGAGGGTTGCCTGCAGAGCAGTCTGACCTCACTAGCTAATGTTGGGCAGTATGCATGGAGGGTTGCCTGCAGAGCAGTCTGACCTCACTCCCTAGCTAATGTTGGGCAGTATGCATGGAGGGTTGCCTGCAGAGCAGTCTGACCTCACTCCCTAGCTAATGTTGGGCAGTATGCATGGAGGGTTTCCTGCAGAGCAGTCTGACCTCACTAGCTAATGTTGGGCAGTATACATGGAGGGTTGCCTGCAGAGCAGTCTGACCTCACTAGCTAATGTTGGGCAGTATACATGGAGGGTTGCCTGCAGAGCAGTCTGACCTCACTCCCTAGCTAATGTTGGGCAGTATACATGGAGGGTTGTCTGCAGAGCAGTCTGACCTCACTCCCTAGCTAATGTTGGGCAGTATGCATGGATGGTTGCCTGCAGTCTGACCTCACTCCCTAGCTAATGTTGGGCAGTACACATGCAGGGTTGCCTGCAGAGCAGTCTGACCTCACTCGCTTTATTTCCAGGAGAGAGAGGAGATATTTCTGCGCGCAGCTCTCGACGTTAATGGCTGTGTTCGTGTGTGATTAGTGGCTGTGTTTGTGTGATTGGGGCACAGAAAACCAGACCTAGAGCAGTGTGTGTACAAATCGGATTGTGCTGGCATATGATTCAGATAACTGGCCCGTTAGATAGGCAGAAAACTAAATGGAATTGGAAAATCGTTACTAGATTTGATTTTAATCATATGAATATAAAACATGTGAGATATGCCATTGGGCAAACTAAACTTTGACAAACTTAAAAATTATATCCAATTTAAAATAAGACTGGGCGTAAAACATAGCTAACTGTGTTACAATGCTTTAGACCTGGTTTTCTGATGCACAGTCATTAATTTCATCAACATATGCAAATAGCATGGCATATGTGACAAACTGATAAGGCATAATTATGTGACAAAACTGATATGGCATATGTGACAAAAGGACATGGCATATATGACTAACTACATGACATATATGACAAACTACATGACATATGTGATAAAACAACATGACTATGTGACTGCCAACATCACGACAGTAAAATAAAGCAGTTCATATCAAAGTCTAAATCCCCCCCTCCCCTCCTCCCAACCGACAATGTCAACCAGCTAACAGACTGAGGTGATCATCATCAGGAAAGTAAAGCAGTTCACACCACATGTCAAACTACCCCCCCCTCCCCCTCCTCCTACAATGTCAACCAGCTAACAGACTGAGGTGATCATCATCAGAAGAGTAAAGCAGTTCACACCACATGTCAAACTACCCCCCCCCCCCCCTCCCCTCCTCCTACAATGTCAACCAGCTAACAGACTGAGGTGATCATCATCAGAAGAGTAAAGCAGTTCACACCACATGTCAAACTATCCCCCCCCCCCCCCCCCACTCCAACCAATAACCTAAAACAGCAAGGACACTGTCATGAATCCCTCCGTGGGGATACCGGGGAGGTTTTTTTGTACAAATAGTTCCCCCACCTTCTGGAAGTTCCATGCTTGTAACTTCCTCTAATCTGTCACTCTCTTTGGCTCTGCCTTTTCCCTTTTCTTACTGTTATCTACTATCTTTCCATTCTGCCTACTGGTCCATTCTGCCTACTGGTCCATTCTGCCTACTGGTCCATTCTGCTGCCTTTTCCCAAAAACTCTTACAAACAATGTTCCTTGACAAATTCAGACACACTGGGCCTATTTTTTAGTTAGGCGCATAACGGTTGCATGACGCATCTGCGCTTAAACCTGACAGGAAACTGTCTGAGTGGAGTGGTGCTGAATCCAGGCAAACCCATGCAGTGACCATCATGGAGGAATGGTGCAGACCCTGGTCTCCTGAAGGCTGAGTCCTTCCATGGAGTGGTGCTGAATCCAGGCTGACCCATGCAGTGACCATCATGGAGGAATGGTGCAGACCCTGGTCTCCTGAAGGCTGAGTCCTTCCATGGAGTGGTGCTGAATCCAGGCTGACCCATGCAGTGACCATCATGGAGGAATGGTGCAGACCCTGGTCTCCTGAAGGCTGAGTCCTTCCATGGAGTGGTGCTGAATCCAGGCTGACCCATGCAGTGACCATCATGGAGGAATGGTGCAGACCCTGGTCTCCTGAAGGCTGAGTCCTTCCATGGAGTGGTGCTGAATCCAGGCAGACCCATGCAGTGACCATCATGGAGGAATGGTGCAGACCCTGGTCTCCTGAAGGCTGAGTCCTTCCATGGAGAGGTGCTGAATCCAGGCTGACCCATGCAGTGACCATCATGGAGGACTGCTACAGACCCTGGTCCACCTTGTCAGGGTGAATCTGAACACACACAGGAATGGAGGTGAACATCATGGGTGAACACACAGGAATGTAGGTGAACATCATGGGTGAACACAGAGGAATGGAGGTGAACATCATGGGTGAACACAGAGGAATGGAGGTGAACATCATGGGTGAACACACAGGAATGGAGGTGAACATCATGGGTTAACACACAGGAATGGAGGTGAACATCATGGGTGAACACACAGGAATGGAGGTGAACATCATGGGTGAACACACACAGAGGAATGTAGGTGAACATCATGGGTGAACACACAGAGGAATGTAGGTGAACATCATGGGTGAACACACAGAGGAATGTAGGTGAACATCATGGGTGAACACAGAGGAATGGAGGTGAACATCATGGGTGAACACAGAGGAATGTAGGTGAACATCATGGGTGAACACAGAGGAATGTAGGTGAACATCATGGGTGAACACACACAGAGGAATGTAGGTGAACATCATGGGTGAACACACAGAGGAATGTAGGTGAACATCATGGGTGAACACACAGAGGAATGTAGGTGAACATCATGGGTGAACACACACAGAGGAATGTAGGTGAACATCATGGGTGAACACACACAGAGAGGAATGTATGTAGGTGAACATCATGGGTGAACACACACAGAGGAATGTAGGTGAACATCATGGGTGAACACACACAGAGGAATGTAGGTGAACATCATGGGTGAACACAGAGGAATGTAGGTGAACATCATGGGTGAACACACAGAGGAATGTAGGTGAACATCATGGGTGAACACACAGAGGAATGTAGGTGAACATCATGGGTGAACACACACAGAGGAATGTAGGTGAACATCATGGGTGAACACACACAGAGGTATGTAGGTGAACATCATGGGTGAACACACACAGAGGAATGTAGGTGAACATCATGGGTGAACACACACAGAGGAATGTAGGTGAACATCATGGGTGAACACACACAGAGGAATGTAGGTGAACATCATGGGTGAACACACACAGAGGAATGTAGGTGAACATCATGGGTGAACACACACAGAGGAATGTAGGTGAACATCATGGGTGAACACACACACAGAGGAATGTAGGTGAACATCATGGGTGAACACACACAGATGTAGGTGTAGGTGACACATCATGTGAACACACACAGAGGAATGGTGAACATCATGGGTGAACACACACAGAGGAATGTAGGTGAACATCATGGGTGAACACACACAGAGGAATGTAGGTGAACATCATGGGTGAACACACACAGAGGAATGGGTGAACATCATGGGTGAACACACACAGAGGAATGTAGGTGAACATCATGGGTGAACACACAGAGGAATGTAGGTGAACATCATGGGTGAACACACACAGAGGAATGTAGGTGAACATCATGGGTGAACACACACAGAGGAATGTAGGTGAACATCATGGGTGAACACACACAGAGGAATGTAGGTGAACATCATGGGTGAACACACACAGAGGAATGTAGGTGAACATCATGGGTGAACACAGAGGAATGTAGGTGAACATCATGGGTGAACACACACAGAGGAATGTAGGTGAACATCATGGGTGAACACACACAGAGGAATGTAGGTGAACATCATGGGTGAACACACACAGAGGAATGTAGGTGAACATCATGGGTGAACACACACAGAGGAATGTAGGTGAACATCATGGGTGAACACACACAGAGGAATGTAGGTGAACATCATGGGTGAACACACACAGAGGAATGTAGGTGAACATCATGGGTGAACACACACAGAGGAATGTAGGTGAACATCATGGGTGAACACACACAGAGGAATGTAGGTGAACATCATGGGTGAACACACACAGAGGAATGTAGGTGAACATCATGGGTGAACACACACAGAGGAATGTAGGTGAACATCATGGGTGAACACACACAGAGGAATGTAGGTGAACATCATGGGTGACACACAGAGGAATGTAGGTGAACATCATGGGTGAACACACACAGAGGAATGTAGGTGAACATCATGGGTGAACACACAGAGGAATGTAGGTGAACATCATGGGTGAACACACAGAGGAATGTAGGTGAACATCATGGGTGAACACACAGAGGAATGTAGGTGAACATCATGGGTGAACACACAGAGGAATGTAGGTGAACATCATGGGTGAACACACACAGAGGAATGTAGGTGAACATCATGGGTGAACACACACAGAGGAATGTAGGTGAACATCATGGGTGAACACACAGAGGAATGTAGGTGAACATCATGGGTGAACACACACAGTGAATGTAACATCATGGGTGAACATCATGGGTGAACACACACAGAGGAATGTATGTGTAGGTGAACATCATGGGTGAACACACACAGAGGAATGTAGGTGAACATCATGGGTGAACACACACAGAGGAATGTAGGTGAACATCATGGGTGAACACACAACACACAGAGTGAACACACACAGAGGAATGTAGGTGAACATCATGGGTGAACACACACAGAGGAATGTAGGTGAACATCATGGGTGAACACACACAGAGGAATGTAGGTGAACATCATGGGTGACACACAGAGGAATGTAGGTGAACATCACACACAGAGGAATGTAGGTGAACATCATGGGTGAACACACACAGAGGAATGTAGGTGAACATCATGGGTGAACACACACAGAGGAATGTAGGTGAACATCATGGGTGAACACACACAGAGGAATGTAGGTGAACATCATGGGTGAACACACACAGAGGAATGTAGGTGAACATCATGGGTGAACACACACAGAGGAATGTAGGTGAACATCATGGGTGAACACACACAGAGGAATGTAGGTGAACATCATGGGTGAACACACACAGAGGAATGTAGGTGAACATCATGGGTCATGGGTGAACATCATGGGTGACACACACAGAGGAATGTAGGTGAACATCATGGGTGAACACACACAGAGGAATGTAGGTGAACATCATGGGTGAACACACACAGAGGAATGTAGGTGAACATCATGGGTGAAACACACACAGAGGAATGTAGGTGAACATCATGGGTGAACACACACAGAGGAATGTAGGTGAACATCATGGGTGAACACACACAGAGGAATGTAGGTGAACATCATGGGTGAACACACACAGAGGTATGTAGGTGAACATCATGGGTGAACACACACAGAGGAATGTAGGTGAACATCATGGGTGAACACACACAGAGGAATGTAGGTGAACATCATGGGTGAACACACACAGAGGAATGTAGGTGAACATCATGGGTGAACACACACAGAGGAATGTAGGTGAACATCATGGGTGAACACACACAGAGGAATGTAGGTGAACATCATGGGTGAACACACACAGAGGAATGTAGGTGAACATCATGGGTGAACACACACAGAGGAATGTAGGTGAACATCATGGGTGAACACACACAGAGGAATGTAGGTGAACATCATGGGTGAACACACACAGAGGAATGTAGGTGAACATCATGGGTGAACACACACAGAGGAATGTAGGTGAACATCATGGGTGAACACACACAGAGGAATGTAGGTGAACATCATGGGTGAACACACACAGAGGAATGTAGGTGAACATCATGGGTGAACACACACATGTCAGGTGAGGAATGTAGGTGAACATCATGGGTGACACACACACAGAGGAATGTAGGTGAACATCATGGGTGAACACACACAGAGGAATGTAGGTGAACATCATGGGTGAACACACACAGAGGAATGTAGGTGAACATCATGGGTGACACACAGAGGAATGTAGGTGAACATCATGGGTGAACACACACAGAGGAATGTAGGTGAACATCATGGGTGAACACACACAGAGGAATGTAGGTGAACATCATGGGTGAACACACACAGAGGAATGTAGGTGAACATCATGGGTGAACACACACAGAGGAATGTAGGTGAACATCATGGGTGAACACACACAGAGGAATGTAGGTGAACATCATGGGTGAACACACACAGAGGAATGTAGGTGAACATCACACAGAGGAATGTAGGTGAACATCATGGGTGAACACACACAGAGGAATGTAGGTGAACATCATGGGTGAACAGAGGAATGTAGGTGAACACACACAGAGGAATGTAGGTGAACATCATGGGTGAACACACACAGAGGAATGTAGGTGAACATCATGGGTGAACACACACAGAGGAATGTAGGTGAACATCATGGGTGAAACACACAGAGGAATGTAGGTGAACATCATGGGTGAACACACAGAGGAATGTAGGTGAACATCATGGGTGAACACACACAGAGGAATGTAGGTGAACATCATGGGTGAACACACACAGAGGAATGTAGGTGAACATCATGGGTGAAACACACAGAGGAATGTAGGTGAACATCATGGGTGAACACACACAGAGGAATGTAGGTGAACATCATGGGTGAACACACACAGAGGAATGTAGGTGAACATCATGGGTGAACACACAGAGGAATGTAGGTGAACATCATGGGTGAACACACACAGAGGAATGTAGGTGAACATCATGGGTGAACACACACAGAGGAATGTAGGTGAACATCATGGGTGAACACACACAGAGGAATGTAGGTGAACATCATGGGTGAACACACACAGAGAATGTAGGTGAACATCATGGGTGAACACACACAGATGGGAATGTAGGTGAACATCATGGGTGAACACACACAGAGGAATGTAGGTGAACATCATGGGTGAACACACACAGAGGAATGTAGGTGAACATCATGGGTGAACACACACAGAGGAATGTAGGTGAACATCATGGGTGAACACACACAGAGGAATGTAGGTGAACATCATGGGTGAACACACACAGAGGAATGTAGGTGAACATCATGGGTGAACACACAGAGGAATGTAGGTGAACATCATGGGTCATGTAGGTGAACATCATGGGTGAACACACACAGAGGAATGTAGGTGAACATCATGGGTGAACACACACAGAGGAATGTAGGTGAACATCATGGGTGAACACACACAGAGGAATGTAGGTGAACATCATGGGTGAACACAGAGGAATGTAGGTGAACATCATGGGTGAACACACACAGAGGAATGTAGGTGAACATCATGGGTGAACACACACAGAGGAATGTAGGTGAACATCATGGGTGAACACACACAGAGGAATGTAGGTGAACATCATGTAGGTGAACATCACACACAGAGGAATGTAGGTGAACATCATGGGTGAACACAGAGGAATGTAGGTGAACATCATGGGTGAACACACAGAGGAATGTAGGTGAACATCATGGGTGAACACACACAGAGGAATGTAGGTGAACATCATGGGTGAACACAGAGGAATGTAGGTGAACATCATGTAGGTGAACACACACAGAGGAATGTAGGTGAACATCATGGGTGAACACACACAGAGGAATGTAGGTGAACATCATGGGTGAACACACAGAGGAATGTAGGTGAACATCATGGGTGAACACAGAGGAATGTAGGTGAACATCATGGGTGAACACACAGAGGAATGTAGGTGAACATCACACAGAGGAATGTAGGTGAACATCATGGGTGAACACACACAGAGGAATGTAGGTGAACATCATGGGTGAACACACACAGAGGAATGTAGGTGAACATCATGGGTGAACACACACAGAGGAATGTAGGTGAACATCATGGGTGAACACACACAGAGGAATGTAGGTGAACATCATGGGTGAACACACACAGAGGAATGTAGGTGAACATCATGGGTGAACACACAGAGGAATGTAGGTGAACATCATGGGTGAACACACACAGAGGAATGTAGGTGAACATCATGGGTGAACACACACAGAGGAATGTAGGTGAACATCATGGGTGAACACACACAGAGGAATGTAGGTGAACATCAGAGGAATGTAGGTGAACATCATGGGTGAACAACACAGAGGAATGTAGGTGAACATCATGGGTGAACACACAGAGGAATGTAGGTGAACATCATGGGTGACACACAGAGGAATGTAGGTGAACATCATGGGTGAACACACACAGAGGAATGTAGGTGAACATCATGGGTGAACACACAGAGGAATGTAGGTGAACATCATGGGTGAACACACACAGAGGAATGTAGGTGAACATCATGGGTGAACACACACAGAGGAATGTAGGTGAACATCATGGGTGAACACACACAGAGGAATGTAGGTGAACATCATGGGTGAACACACACAGAGGAATGTAGGTGAACATCATGGGTGAACACACACAGAGGAATGTAGGTGAACATCATGGGTGAACACACACAGAGGAATGTAGGTGAACATCATGGGTGAACACAGAGGAATGTAGGTGAACATCATGGGTGACACACAGAGGAATGTAGGTGAACATCATGGGTGACACACAGAGGAATGTAGGTGAACATCATGGGTGAACACAGAGGAATGTAGGTGAACATCATGGGTGAACACACACAGAGGAATGTAGGTGAACATCATGGGTGAACACACACAGAGGAATGTAGGTGAACATCATGGGTGAACACACACAGAGGAATGTAGGTGAACATCATGGGTGAACACACACAGAGGAATGTAGGTGAACATCATGGGTGAACACAGAGGAATGTAGGTGAACATCATGGGTGAACACACACAGAGGAATGTAGGTGAACATCATGGGTGAACACACAGAGGAATGTAGGTGAACATCATGGGTGAACACAGAGGAATGTAGGTGAACATCATGGGTGAACACACACAGAGGAATGTAGGTGAACATCATGGGTGAACACACACAGAGGAATGTAGGTGAACATCATGGGTGAACACACACAGAGGAATGTAGGTGAACATCATGGGTGAACACACACAGAGGAATGTAGGTGAACATCATGGGTGAACACACACAGAGGAATGTAGGTGAACATCATGGGTGAACACACACAGATGTATGTAGGTGAACATCATGGGTGAACACACACAGAGGAATGTAGGTGAACATCATGGGTGACACACACATGTAGGTGAACATCATGGGTGAACACACAGAGGAATGTAGGTGAACATCATGGGTGAACACACACAGAGGTATGTAGGTGAACATCATGGGTGAACACACAGAGGAATGTAGGTGAACATCATGGGTGAACACACACAGAGGAATGTAGGTGAACATCATGGGTGAACACAGAGGAATGTAGGTGAACATCATGGGTGAACACACACAGAGGAATGTAGGTGAACATCATGGGTGAACACACAGAGATGTATGTAGGTGAACATCATGGGTGAACATCACACAGAGGAATGTAGGTGAACATCATGGGTGAACACACACAGAGGAATGTAGGTGAACATCATGGGTGAACACACACAGAGGAATGTAGGTGAACATCATGGGTGAACACACACAGAGGAATGTAGGTGAACATCATGGTGTGAACACAGAGGAATGTAGGTGAACATCATGGGTGACACACAGAGGAATGTAGGTGAACATCATGGGTGAACATCACACACAGAGGAATGTAGGTGAACATCATGGGTGAACACACACAGAGGAATGTAGGTGAACATCATGGGTGAACACACACAGAGGAATGTAGGTGAACATCATGGGTGAACACACACAGAGGAATGTAGGTGAACATCATGGGTGAACACACACAGAGGAATGTAGGTGAACATCATGGGTGAACACACACAGAGGAATGTAGGTGAACATCATGGGTGAACACACACAGAGGAATGTAGGTGAACATCATGGGTGAACACACACAGAGGAATGTAGGTGAACATCATGGGTGAACACACAGAGGAATGTAGGTGAACATCATGGGTGAACACACAGGAATGTAGGTGAACATCATGGGTGAACACACACAGAGGAATGTAGGTGAACATCATGGGTCATGTAGGTGAACATCATGGGTGAACACACACAGAGGAATGTAGGTGAACATCATGGGTGAACACACACAGAGGAATGTAGGTGAACATCATGGGTGAACACACAGAGGAATGTAGGTGAACATCATGGGTGAACACACACAGAGGAATGTAGGTGAACATCATGGGTGAACACACACAGAGGAATGTAGGTGAACATCATGGGTGAACACACACAGAGGAATGTAGGTGAACATCATGGGTGAACACACAGAGGAATGTAGGTGAACATCATGGGTGAACACACAGAGGAATGTAGGTGAACATCATGGGTGAACACACACAGAGGAATGTAGGTGAACATCATGGGTGAACACACACAGAGGAATGTAGGTGAACATCATGGGTGAACACACACAGAGGAATGTAGGTGAACATCATGGGTGAACACACAGAGGAATGTAGGTGAACATCATGGGTGAACACACACAGAGGAATGTAGGTGAACATCATGGGTGAACACACACAGAGGAATGTAGGTGAACATCATGGGTGAACACACACAGAGGAATGTAGGTGAACATCATGGGTGAACACACACAGAGGAATGTAGGTGAACATCATGGGTGAACACACACAGAGGAATGTAGGTGAACATCATGGGTGAACACACACAGAGGAATGTAGGTGAACATCATGGGTGACACACAGAGGAATGTAGGTGAACATCATGGGTGAACACACACAGAGGAATGTAGGTGAACATCATGTAGGTGAACATCATGGGTGAACACAGAGGAATGTAGGTGAACATCATGGGTGAACACACACAGAGGAATGTAGGTGAACATCATGGGTGAACACACACAGAGGAATGTAGGTGAACATCATGGGTGAACACACACAGAGGAATGTAGGTGAACATCATGGGTGAACACACACAGAGGAATGTAGGTGAACATCATGGGTGAACACACAGAGGAATGTAGGTGAACATCATGGGTGAACACACACAGAGGAATGTAGGTGAACATCATGGGTGAACACACACAGAGGAATGTAGGTGAACATCATGGGTGAACACACACAGAGGAATGTAGGTGAACATCATGGGTGAACACACAGAGGAATGTAGGTGAACATCATGGGTGAACACAGAGGAATGTAGGTGAACATCATGGTGAACACACACAGAGGAATGTAGGTGAACATCATGGGTGACACACACAGAGGAATGTAGGTGAACATCATGGGTGAACACACACAGAGGAATGTAGGTGAACATCATGGGTGAACACACAGAGGAATGTATGTGAACATCATGGGTGAACACACAGAGGAATGTAGGTGAACATCATGGGTGACACACAGAGGAATGTAGGTGAACATCATGGGTGAACACACACAGGAATGTAGGTGAACATCATGGGTGAACACACACAGAGGAATGTAGGTGAACACACACAGAGGAATGTAGGTGAACATCATGGGTGAACACACACAGAGGAATGTAGGTGAACATCATGGGTGAACACACACAGAGGAATGTAGGTGAACATCATGGGTGAACACACACAGAGGAATGTAGGTGAACATCATGGGTGAACACACACAGAGGAATGTAGGTGAACATCATGGGTGAACACACACAGAGGAATGTAGGTGAACATCATGGGTGAACACACAGAGGAATGTAGGTGAACATCATGGGTGAACACACACAGAGGAATGTAGGTGAACATCATGGGTGAACACACACAGAGGAATGTAGGTGAACATCATGGGTGAACACACACAGAGGAATGTAGGTGAACATCATGGGTGAACACACAGAGGAATGTAGGTGAACATCATGGGTGAACACACACAGAGGAATGTAGGTGAAATCATCATGGGTGAACATCACACACAGAGGAATGTAGGTGAACATCATGGGTGAACACACACAGAGGAATGTAGGTGAACATCATGTAGGTGAACATCACACACAGAGGAATGTAGGTGAACATCATGGGTGAACACACACAGAGGAATGTAGGTGAACATCATGGGTGAACACACAGAGGAATGTAGGTGAACATCATGGGTGAACACAGAGGAATGTAGGTGAACATCATGGGTGAACACACACAGGTGAACATCATGGGTGAACACACAGAGGAATGTAGGTGAACATCATGGGTGACACACAGAGGAATGTAGGTGAACATCATGGGTGAACACACAGAGGAATGTAGGTGAACATCATGGGTGAACACACAGAGGAATGTAGGTGAACATCATGGGTGAACACACACAGAGGAATGTAGGTGAACATCATGGGTGAACACACAGAGGAATGTAGGTGAACATCATGGGTGAACACAGAGGAATGTAGGTGAACATCATGGGTGAACACAGAGGAATGTAGGTGAACATCATGGGTGAACACAGAGGAATGTAGGTGAACATCATGGGTGAACACACAGAGGAATGTAGGTGAACATCATGGGTGAACACACAGAGGAATGTAGGTGAACATCATGTAGGTGAACACACACAGAGGAATGTAGGTGAACATCATGGGTGAACATCACACAGAGGAATGTAGGTGAACATCATGGGTGAACACACACAGAGGAATGTAGGTGAACATCATGGGTGAACACACACAGAGGAATGTAGGTGAACATCATGGGTGAACACACACAGAGGAATGTAGGTGAACATCATGGGTGAACACACACAGAGGAATGTAGGTGAACATCATGGGTGAACACACAGAGGAATGTAGGTGAACATCATGGGTGAACACACAGAGGAATGTAGGTGAACATCATGGGTGAACACACAGAGGAATGTAGGTGAACATCATGGGTGAACACACAGAGGAATGTAGGTGAACATCATGGGTGAACACACACAGAGGAATGTAGGTGAACATCATGGGTGAACACACACAGAGGAATGTAGGTGAACATCATGGGTGAACACACAGAGGAATGTAGGTGAACATCATGGGTGAACACACACAGAGGAATGTAGGTGAACATCATGGGTGAACACACACAGAGGAATGTAGGTGAACATCATGGGTGAACACAGAGGAATGTAGGTGAACATCAT
>CM065688.1:1284022-1305449 GCA_017654935.2 Phymorhynchus buccinoides
TGTGAACATCAGGTTAACACACAAAGAGGAATGTAGGTGAACATCAATGGTTGAACCAGAGGAATGTAGGGTGACCGTCGTGGTTGAACAACACAGAAGAATGGAGGTGAAATCATGGGTGAACACAGAGGAATGTAGGTGAACATCATTGGTGAACACAGAGGAATGTAGGTGAACATCATGGGTGAACACAGAGGATGTGGTGAACATCATGGGTGTTGGAACACATGAGGTCATGTAGTGAACATCATGGGTGAACACACACAGAGTATGTAGGTGAACCATCATGGTGAACACTACAGAGGTATGTATGTGCACATCATGGGTGAACACAGAGGAATGTAGGTGAACATTCATGGGTGAACACAGAGGAATGTAGGTGAACATCATTGGTTAACACACACACAGGAATGTAGGTGAACGATACATGGGTGAACACAGAGGATCGTAGGTGAACATCATGGGTTAACACACACGAGGAATGTCAGGTGAAACATCATGTGAACACACAGAGGTATGTTAGGTGAACCTCATGGGTGAACACACAGAGGAATGTAGGTGAACATCATGGTGAACACACAACAGGGATGTGGTTAAAATCATGGTTGAACACACAGCAGAGGAATGTAGGTGAACATCATGGGTGAACAACACACAGAGGAAGTATGTGAACATCATGGGTGAACACACCGAGGTAATGTAGTGAACACATGGGTGAACCACACAGAGGTATGTAGTGAACACATGGGTTAACACACACAGAGGAATGTAAGGTGGAACATCAATGGGTGAACACACCAGAGGTATTAGGTGAACATCATGGTGAACCACAGAGGAATGGAGGTGAACATCATGGGTAACACACAGAGGAATGGAGTGTAACATCTGGGTGAACACACAACAGAGGATGTAGGTGAACATCCTGGGTGAACACACACCGAGGGAATGTGGTACCAATCATGGGTGAACACACAGAGGCATTTAGGTGAACATCATGGGTGAACACACAGAGAAGTATGTGAACATCATGGGTGACACAGAGGACTGGATTGAACATCCTGGGTGACACAGAGGAATGGGTGACATCATGGGTGACCACAGAGGAATGATGTGACACCATGTGAACCAGAGTCATTTATCAGTAAGCTGTCTTGTGTTATGATGTGATGATGATAGTAACACAGTAGTTTTGATCAGTCCGTTGTGCTGTATTTATGTGATGATGATGATGATGATAATAAACATGTCATTGATGAGTCAGTTGTTCTGTATTATATGTTATTATGATAGTAAAAACAGTAGTCACTGATCAGTCATTTTGTTTTCTGTGTTATGATGTGATGATGATAGTACAACAGTAGTCCTGATCAGTTCAGTTGTTCTGTGTTATGAATGTATGATGATAGTTAAACAGTAGTCACTGATCAGTCGTTGTTCTGTGTTATGATGGTGATTAATAGTACAACAGTAGTCACTGATCATTCCAGTTGTTCTGTGTATGAATGTGATGATGATAGTAAAAACAGTATTCACTGATCAGTCCAGTTTGTTCTGTGTTATGATGTGATGATGATAGTAAAACAGTATTCATTGATCAGTCAGTTGTTCTGTGTATGATTGATGATGATAGTAAACAGTAGTCACGATCATCAGTTGTTCTGGTTATGATGTGATTGATGATAGTAAACAGTAGTTTTGATCAGTCAGTTGTTCTTGTGTTATGATTTGATGATGGTGATGATGATGATGATATAAAACATTAGTCATTGATCAGTCAGTTGTTCTGTGTTATGATGTGATGATATGATGATGATGATGATGATGATGATATAATGAATCACGATGATAGTAAACATTAGTCATTGGGGGAATTACAGTCAGTTGTTCGGTGTTATAGAAGATGATGATGATGATGATGATGATTATGATGATGATGATGATGTAGTAAAACAGTAGTCATTGTCAGTCGTGGTCTGTGTTTGAATTGATGATTGTGATAGATGATGATGATAATAAAACATTAGTCATTGATCATTCAGTTGTTTCTTGTTTATGATTGATGATGAATGAGGAATGATGATGCGATAATGATACGATGATTGTAAAACAGTAGTCATGGTCAGTTCAGTTGTTGCTGTGTTATGTGAAGATGATTATTATGATGATGATGATGATGATGATTAGTAAAACAGTAGTCATTGATCAGTCAGTTGTTCTGTGTTAGATGATGATGTGTGATGATGATATGATGATGATGATGATGATGATGAATTAATGATAGTAAAACAGCTAGTCATGATCATTCGTTGTTTTCTGTGTTAGGATGATGATGATGATGAATGATGATGATGATGATAGAAAAAAGTAGTCATTGATCAGTTCAGTTGTTCTGGGTTATGATGTGATGCTGCTGATGATGATGATAGTAAAACATTAGTCATTGATCAGTCGAGTTGTTCTGGTGTTTTATGAAGATGATGAAGATGATGAGTGAATAAAACAGTAGTCACTGGATCATCAGTTGTTCTGTGTTGATGATGATGATGATGATGATGTGACGATGATGATGATGATGACGACAACATAGTTATTGAACGTCCGGTTGTTCTGGTGTTAGTAGTAGTGATGACTGTGGTGATGATGATGATGATAATGATAGTAAAACAGTAGTTATTGATCAGTCCGTTGTTCTGTGTTATGATGATGATGATGATGGATGATGATGATTGATGATGATGATTGATGATGATGATAGGAAAACAGTAATAGAAGATAAACACAAGTACCTTGGATATCTATGTCTCACACACACACACATTTCAAGTTGGACTGGTGAGTGATCACTTACCTCTTTGTTTGTAGAGGCAGTTTCAGTCGTATGGACAGGCCAGAGTGGTTAGCCCTGTGACACGGCTGGTGATTGGTTAGCCCTGTGACACGGCTGGTGATTGGTTAGCCCTGTGACACGGCTGGTGATTGTGTTGGCATTGTTCCCATTTGGAGATCATGTCACACACCTGACACATCACAAAACATGGCACATTATGCACACAGCAGACACATCACTAAACATGGCACATTATGCACACAGCAGACACATCACAAAACATGTCACATTATGCACACAGCAGACACATCACAAAACATGTCACATTATGCACACAGCAGACACATCACAAAACATGGCACATTATGCACACAACAGACATCACAAAAACCCCCCCCATGGGGTGGGGCACATTATGCACACACCTGACACATCACAAAACATGGCACATTATGCACACACCTGACACATCACTGAACATGGCACATTATGCACACAGCAGACACATCACAAAGCATGGCACATTATGCACACAGCTGAAACATCACAAAACATGGCACATTATGCACACAGCTGACACATCACAAAACTTGGCACATTATGCACACACCTGACACATCACAAAACATGGCACATTATGCACACAGCAGACACATCACAAAACATGGCACATTATGCACACAGCTGACACATCACAAAACTTGGCACATTATGCACACAGCAGACACATCACAAAACATTGCACATTATGCACACAGCAGACACATGACTAAACATGGCACATTATGCACACACACATGACACATCACAAAATCACAAAACATGGCACATTATGCACACAGCAGACACATCACAAAACATGGCACATTATGCACACAGCAGACACATCACAAAACATGGCACATTATGCACACAGCAGACACATCACAAAACATGGCCACATTATGCACACAGCAGACACATCACAAAACATGGCACATTATGCACACAGCACACATCACAAAACATGGGACACATTATGCATGGCACACACATCACAAAACATGGCACATTATGCACACAGCAAACACATCACAAAACATGGCACATTATTCACACATCACAAAACATGGCACATTATTCACACATCACAAAACATGGCACATTATGCACACACACATCACAAAACATGGCACATTATGCACACATGCAGACACATCACAAAACATGTGCACATTATGCACACAGCAGACACATCACAAAACATGACCAACATCACATTATGCACACAGCAGACACATCACAAAACATGGCACATTATGCACACAGCAGACACATCACAAAACATGGCACATTATGCACACAGCAGACACATCACAAAACATGGCACATTATGCACACAGCAGACACATCACAAAATATGGCACATTATGCACACAGCAGACACATCACAAAACATGGCACATTATGCACACAGCAGCACAAAACATTGCACATTATGCACACAACAGACACACAAAACATGGCACATTATGCACACAACAGACATCACAAAACATGGCACATTATGCACACAACAGACATCACAAAACATGGCACATTATGCACACAGCAGACACATCACAAAACATGGCACATTATGCACACAGCAGACACATCACAAAACATGGCACATTATGCACACAGCAGACACATCACAAAACATGGCACATTATGCACACAGCAGACACAACACAAAACATGGCACATTATGCACACAGCTGACACATCACAAAACATGGCACATTATGCACACAGCAGACACATCACAAAACATGGCACATTATGCACACATCAGACACATCACAAAACATGGCACATTATGCACACAGCAGACACATCACAAAACATGGCACATTATGCACACAACTGACACATCACAAAACATGGCACATTATCACACATCACAAAACACACATCACAAAACATGGCACATTATGCACACAACAGGCACATCACAAAACATGGCACATTATGCACACTCACATACAGCAACATCACAAAACATGGCACATTATGCACACACTGTGTGTGCAGTGTAGGGCAGACACATCACAAAACATGGCACATTATGCACACAGCAGACACATCACAAAACATGTCACATTATGCACACAGCAGCACATCACAAAACATGTCACATTATGCACACAGCAGACACATCACAAAACATGGCACATTATGCACACACACATCACAAAACATGGCACATTATGCACACAGCAGACACATCACAAAACATGGCACATTATGCACACAGCAGACACATCACAAAACATGGCACATTATGCACACAGCAGACACATGATGACAAAACATGGCACATTATGCACACAGCAGACACATCACAAAACATGGCACATTATGCACACAGCAGACACAATATCACAGCGACACATCACAAAATATGGCACATTATGCACACAGCAGACACATGACATAAACATGGCACATTATGCACACAGCAGACACATCACAAAACATGGCACATTATGCACACAGCAGACACATCACAAAACATGGCACATTATGCACACACCAGACACATCACAAAACATGGCACATTATGCACACAGCAGACACATGACTAAACATGGCACATTATGCACACATGGCACTGACACATCACAAAACATGGCACATTATGCACACAGCAGACCATGACTAAACATGGCACATTATCACACAACATGACACATCACAAAACATGGCACATTATGCACACAGCAGACACATGACAAAACATGGCACATTATGCACACACCTGACACATCACAAAACATGGCACATTATGCACACAGCAGACACATCACAAAACATGGCACATTATGCACACAGCAGACACATCACAAAACATGGCACATTATGCACACAGCTGACACATCACAAAACATGGCACATTATGCACACAGCAGACACATCACAAAACATGGCACATTATGCACACAGCAGACACATGACAAAACATGGCACATTATGCACACAGCTGACACATCACAAAACATGGCACATTATGCACACAGCAGACACATCACAAAACATGGCACATTATGCACACAGCAGACACATCACAAAACATGGCACATTATGCACACAGCATGACACATCACAAAACATGGCACATTATGAATGGTAAAGGGTCCGTGGGTAAAACGTTTAGCGGGGGTCCAGCCATTGCTCTCCTATCAGTCCCTTTTACTTCCCCTTTCGCTCAAATGTGTGTTTGTGTTTGTGGGGGGGGGGGGGAGGGGGGGGGGGGGGGGGGAGGAGGGGGGAGGAGGGGGGAAGGGGGGCACGCATGTGTGTGCGTGTACGTGTGCGTGGAGAGAGAGGTTTTTTATAGAGATATCAAGTTTTAGACTGGACAGACAGATTTTAAAAAAATGACCAACTCATTAATAGTTATGTCAAACATGATGTTGCTGTACAGGAGAGAGAGGGGGGGGGGGGGGAGAGAGAGAGAGAGAGAGAGAGAGAGGGAGAGGGAGGGAGAGGGAGAGAGGGAGGGAGAGAGAGAGAGAAGGGAGAGAAAGAGAGAGAGAGAGAGAGAGAGAGAGAGAGAGAGGAGGGAGAGAGAGAGAGAGAGAGAGAGAGGAGGGGGGGAGAGAGAGAGAGGATAGAGAGAGAGAGAGAAGAGAAGAGAGAGAGAGAGAGAGAGAGAGAGAGAGAGAGAGAGGAGAGAGAGAGAGAGAGAGAGAGAGAGAGAGAGAGAGAGAGAGACAGAGAGACAGAGAGAGATAGGGGTACGCAGCACTGTAATTCAATGAAGTCCCTTTCTTAGTGTGAACTTTGGCTGAAAATTCAATAAGTCCAACTATGAGAGGACATTTTGTAACAGATATCCAAATGAAAAACTAACAAACAGAGAAAAAAAAGAAAATATCCAAAGCAGTCTCAAATTTTGTTAACACTTTTTGACGATAATCGGGTACTATAGTTAGTAAGTGAGCATGCAGGGAGGGTCAACACCCGAGTCATGGGACTATCCTCCCTCTCCCTCTCTTCCCCCCTCCCCCCTCCACTTGATCAGTTCTGTCAGCAGCCAAATCACGCAACTAAGTTGTGAAGTGTGTGGACCAGAGTTGCCCATCTTGACAAGGGCAAGTCTTACTCTCCAGTTAAGGAGGGAGTTTTCCAAACAGGTGACTACCAGAATTGACCAACGGCTCCTGGTCAATTCTTGTGATCAGTGAAATCGTGGATTGGGGTCAAGTTTGCTATGCCAGAATTGGCTGTCACGCAACCGGCAATGGTCAACCTATGGCGATATTTTTCACGCCAGAGGGCAGTCAATGCACTAGGGGCTTATCACGCGATTTTCTTACTTGGGCGTAGTGAGAGAGAGAGAGAGTGATGGTAGGACCACTCACTGTCTCTCTCTCTTTCTTTATCCCCAACTAATAATATAGAGAGGATTAGCCCCCACACGAGCGTCATGCCCTCTGGTGTGAGAAAAATCGCACTAAGTCTCTCATTGTGGCAGTTAGTGGTTTGGTCAGTTTTCGGATAGCCCGAGATTGAATTTATTGATATATCATTGAATAATGGCCTTAGGCCCCTACATTTAAGTTAAACTGACAGGCCTCCATCGCTACAAAGTCAGATTCTTTTCACTTCGCTATGACCTTGAAACAACTATGTAACAATACGCACTCGTACGCACATTGTTTCAGTTCAACCAGGGCTCAGAAACCCTGCTCTCAAAAAAACGTCAAGTGTTGGCGACATTCCGTCAAGTGTTGGTGACACTCCGTCAAGTGTTGGCGACATGCTGCAGCAGCTACATTGGCCATCTCAGGCAGAACCCCGCCGCGCCTCTGGCTGTCCATGTTCTATGAGATCCAGAACGGACTAGCCTGCATGGACTGTAGCGCTTTGAAGTCCATGTAAAATGGCACCACCAGGAGACGCATCCACACCCAACACTTTCAACGCATCGTCTCAAGGACAGACTACCGCAAATTGTCTTATTTTCCCCCTACAATCTGCGATTGGAACGATCTGCCCGCAGACACAATCCAGTCACCCACACTCAGCACCTTCACCTCGAGGGTGCTGAAACAACATGCCTAAAATCATGCTCCCCCCTCCACCCCCCTCCTGTTTCAAATCTCTTCATTATATCTTCTAAATAGTAGACACATTCTCTATATGATCTATCTCAATCTGATGTCTTATCCCGCGCAGCGTATCTTCGTCTTGAAGCCCTGTATGTGTCAATAATTGCCGATAAACAACAGGCGGACATTACATTTACTGACAGAAGAAAAAGACAACAGAACAAACGACGGTGTTAGTAAACATGGGTCAGTCATTGGAAAACTGGACGACTCACCTACGCACAATGGATAGTCAGTTCATGGATGTGCTGTAGGGGTCTGTGCTGACGGTCCAGAGGGCGCCACCCCTATGGACAGAACCATCCCCTCTTTCATGTCCTGGCTGGAAGGACGGGCCGTACAATTGTTCCCTCAGTCGTGAAGTCCTGAGCGAGAGTTCAGCTCGGGGAGCCTTCAGTATTTGTCCTGTGACATACATCCACGCACATAACATATTATAGTGGTGTCTGAAACGCCCACACCGAGTTTTCGGTACGTAACAAAACGTAACAAAACACATAAAGGTCTGTGTACTCGTTAACCATATTCACAAAATCTCTATTTCCCCAGGGCAACACAATGCTAGGCCACTCATAAATATGACTTACAACTCACTGTGTTGCCATGGGGAAATAGTGATATTTACCAACCGTGATCGTAGAGAGCGGATTGGTAATATTTTCACTCGTGTCTGAAGTGGTGTTTGTATGTTTGTATGTATCCTCTCTAGCGTTTGAACGGATGGACTTAGGGTGCTCAATTTTTGCATGCGGGTAGGTAGTAGGAAGATCTAGGCCAAGTGCGATAATGAAGGTTATGGGTCAAAGGTCAAGATTACTGGAGCCGAATAACGCTGCCGCGCGGTTGGTGATTTAGCGTCTTAACGCTCTAGTTTGTTAATAGTGTTAACACCTTAAGGATCCGAATTTTAAAGGGTAGACTCGGCGCATTAAGCTCGTCAAGTGCCTGCTACACGTACGAATCGGATCTGAATGCGATGCGATTTTGACGATGTGAGTCATGATTCACGTGAAATTCGTGTATTGGGTCTACGTGAGTATAGTGAGCAAAGATGGCGGAATTAGTTTTAGACGGAAGGATTTCACGTGAGTCATGACATGTTAAAAAATACAATGGAAAATGTCATTTAGACGCATAATGTTTTTATGCTTTTGCCAAACAGGTTCGTAACTTTGACAGTTAGCGATTCTTTACCATGTTGAAAAAATTGTAAGTACAACAAAATAAACACTACGCGCCATATGTCTGGCCAGGGGATTGGTGTCAACAGGGGATTACAGGCAGATCATTATTACATTGTACTTGTGTTAAGACATCTCTCTCTCTCTCTCTCTCTCTCTCTCTCTCTCTCTCTCTCTCTTTCTCTCTCTCTCTTCTCTCTCTCTCTCTCTCTCTCTCTCTCTCTCTCTCTCTCTCTGGAGTGCCCTCCCCTGCTTGGAAGCCAAGAGGGCGAATTTCCACTAATCTGCGTACCTTTCCCCTTCGTTTGTGAAAATACGAGTAGACAATGAATGTCACCGGGCTTCAGTCCTAAGACTTTAGAAAGCTTACTGACCACCTTGCTGCAGCAACTGACCCTGTCATCCTTCACAGTGGAAAGTAGTACACAGTCGCACACAGTGGTGGATGGAGAGAAGTCGGCCCCAGTCGCAGTTGAATCAGGGTTCCCTCAAGCCTCAGTGTTGGGACCAGCCCTCTTCCTGATCTATATCAACGATTTGCCTGAGGGAATCAAATCAAAGACCAGATTGTTCGCTGATGACACCACCTGCAGTAATACGATAGATGACCCGGAGGACCAACAACAACTCCAAGATGACCTCAACGCCCTCAAAGTCCTTTTTCCCTCGGACAATTCCTGATTGGAACGTACTCCCCCAGGACACTGTGGAAGCTGAGACCTTGGATCTCTTCAGGTTTGGCTCCCCAAACTGATTTCCAAACCTTCACGCCCCCACCCCCTCCTCACCTTGCTTCCCCCTCTGTGTTGCTTTGCCTCTTCTGGTCTGGCGACTGTGGGCCTGGCCCAGCGTTAGGCTGGGTTGGGGCTGGACTAGGTCCCCAGCTTGCTGGGGACTGAAAAGCTTTGTGCCTGTCCGGCAGCTCCACTAATGCTGGGCGTATCAGACTAGGAACACTGACCCTACCCCCCCCCCCTTCCCACCATACATAGCCCCCCACCTACCACCTTTGTTTTTCTTGTTTTTCTTTTTTAAAGTATACTTGATTATTTCTTTATGTACTTCTATTATCTATCTATTATTTGTTCCTTGTTTTCTGCTGTGTCTCGGCGCTGCGTGGTGACCTCCGTTTTTTTCATTATATCAGCAAATATCTTCAACCTGATGAAGTTGGCTGATCGACCTGAAGAAGAAGAAGAAGAAGTAGTAGTAGGGGATCGCAAACCGTGGTCGTTCTGCGCTTCAGCGAGTCAACATGTCAACCCCACGCTTCCTACACAGGTCACGACAATACTAACATCGCCAGTTATCGTCGTAAACCTCCCTCGCAGTTGGTCAGAGACAGGAGACGGGCTGAGGAACACCGGTCGTCAATGCAGCAAAAGGCAAGTCAATCCGCATCTCCCTCAGGATTGTTCCTTCTGACTCCGCCTAGTTTGTTCTATAATGAGAATAGCAAAGTGTCGGACACGTTTAATGCGTCTGTGCTAACAAATGTAGGCCGACACCTGAAACACTATTCGCACAACACGGCTGTCCTCAAGTCTCAGTAGGCCTAGCAAACGACACAAACATTCATTGTTTTGACATTGAGTTCCCACCGTGTGACAGCAATGATGTGCAAGTGCAAGCAAATGGTTATCAACTAGAATCTGAAGCACAGTTGGTCCAACTAGACGAACATGACGACATCGCGAGGGAAGAAACTGGACCTCAGATGGAAGAAAACAACGATTGACCCAACGATGCCTGTGAAGAGACCGCCCCTAAGGAACCAACCATGCCTCAATTCTTTAATAAAACCTCTACCATTTCCCACCCCTTGATTTTCCCAAACTTCTTGAAACCCGTACTTATGTAGAAAGAAACCAATAGAAGATGCCCAAGTGTTTTTATTTCCATTGTGATAGTGTAGTAACATTTTGTATGCTTTAAAGGGAAGGCGATGGGGATTCATTTGTAAGATTTTCAACCAACATTTAATACATTTTAAGTATAAATTGACATAAGAGAGAGAGAGAGAGAGAGAGAGAGAGAGAGAGAGAGAGAGAGAGAGAGAGAGAGAGAGAGAGAGAGAGAGAGAGAGAGAGAGAGAGTCTGAAATATATTTATTCAGAAAGGCCATCAGCCCATTTGAACAGAATTAACATGAACCATACAATAAACTGAAACAATTATAGTATGAAATTAGCAATATCAAACACACAGAAAAGTTAATACACAAATGAAGTCAGCATTTCTCTTAACTTAACCGCTTTGCGCAAAAACACACTGACTTTGTTTCCATTTTCGTATTTTTAGAACCGATTAGTACATACAATCTGAACATTCAATAATATTTCTGTGGAATAAGGCTTTTGCGAATTTTGAAGGGAGGTGTGTTAGTGTGTTGTGTTAAGATTCTATGCAATGCATTCTCTAATGTATTCATTTTCATAGAGATGTATGGTGAGGATACGTGAACCAGTCTGTTAGAAATGTTTGTATGAATGGTGAGTGAAAAGCGCACTGAGTTGTTTAGCAAGATTATGCGCTATATAAGCATTATTAATTATTATTATTATTATTTAAACAATCATATACAAAATGTTTTCAATCAGTTTGTTTTTCATCATTTCAAAATGCTCATTTCAACATAGTTCAAACGGTTTTAAACATATTCTAATTAAGTTTGTTGATTACTTTTAGGACCTTTCATTTAATGTTAAATACAATGGAAAATATCATTTAGACACATAATGTTTTTATGCTTTTGCCAAACAGGTTCGTAACTTTGACAGTTAGCGATTCTTTACCATGTTGAAAATTGTAAGTACAACAAAATAAACACTACGCCGCCATATGTCTGGCCAGGGGATTGGTGTCAACAGGGGATTACAGGCAGATCATTATTACATTGCACTTGTGTTAAGACATCTCTCTCTCTCTCTCTCTCTCTCTCTCTCTCTCTCTCTCTCTCTCTCTCTCTCTCTCTCTCTCTCTCTCTCCCTCTCTCTCTCTCTGGAGTGCCCTCCCCTGCTTGGAAGCCAAGAGGGCGAATTTCCACTAATCTGCGTACCTTTCCCCTTCGTTTGTGAAAATACGAGTAGACAATGAATGTCCCCGGGCTTCAGTCCTAAGACTTTAGAAAGCTTACTGACCACCTTGCTGCAGCAACTGACCCTGTCATCCTTCACAGTGGAAAGTAGTACACAGTCGCACACAGTGGTGGATGGAGAGAAGTCGGCCCCAGTCGCAGTTGAATCAGGGTTCCCTCAAGCCTCAGTGTTGGGACCAGCCCTCTTCCTGATCTATATCAACGATTTGCCTGAGGGAATCAAATCAAAGACCAGATTGTTCGCTGATGACACCACCTGCAGCAATACGATAGATGACCCGGAGGACCAACAACAACTCCAAGATGACCTCAACGCCCTCGCAACCTGGGAAAAAAACTTGGTCGATGGAAGTCCACCCCAGCAAATGCCAAGTACTGAAGGCCACAAGGAAAAGGGAGAAGAAGGCTGGAAAATACACCATCCATGGCCAAACACTTGAAGAAGTCAACAAAATCAAGTACCTGGGCGTTACAATCACGGATGGCATCAAATGGGGTCCACACATCGCAGACATCAATAAGAAGGCAAACAAGACCCTTGGCTTTCTGAGACGAAATCTCAAGACAACGAACAAAAAACTGAGAGAAACCGCCTACAAGGCACTTGTTCGCCCTGTTCTTGAGTATTCCAGCACAGTGTGGGACCCACACACCAACAAAGATGGCCACACCCTTGAAGCAAATCCAAAGAAGGAGCGCTCGCTGGGTGGCAAATAGATACAGGCAAACCTCCAGTGTCGACATCCTGACATCACTGGAATGGCCAACCCTAGAGGAACGAAGAAAGAACAAAAGGCTAGAGATGCTTTTCCAGTTCCAGACAGGCCTCGCTGTAACTCTGCCTACCTGCCAGCACCATCAGGCACAAGGAAAGCCACCAGGAAAACAAACTCAAAAGCGTACGATGCTCCATCCTGCCGTACGCTATACAGGCAGAAGTCCTTTTTCCCTCGGACAATTCCTGATTGGAACGTGCTCCCCCAGGACACTGTGGAAGCTGAGACCTTGGATCTCTTCAGGTCCAGGCTTGGCTCCCCAAACTGATTTCCAAACCTTCACACCCCCACCTCCTCCTCCCCTTGCTGCCCTCTGTGTTGCTTTTCCTCTTCTGGTCTGGCGACTGTGGGCCTGGCCCAGCGTTAGGCTGGGTTGGGGCTGGACTAGGTCCCCAGCTTGCTGGGGGCTGAAAAGCTTTGTGCCTGTCCGGCAGCGCCACTAATGCTGGGCGTATCAGACTAGGAACACTTACCCCCCCCCCCTTCCCACCATACATAGCCCCCCACCTACCACCTTTGTTTTTCTTGTTTTTCTTTTTTAAAGTATACTTTATTATTTCTTTATGTACTTCTATTATCTATCTATTATTTGTTCCATTCTTTCTGCTGTGTCTCGGCGCTGCGTGGTGACCTCCGTTTTTTTCATTATATCAGCAAATATCTTCAACCTGATGAAGTTGGCTGATCGACCTGAAGAAGAAGAAGAAGAAGAAGAAGAAGAAGTAGTAGTAGGGGATCGCAAACCGTGGTCGTTCTGCGCTTCAGCGAGCCAACATGTCAACCCCACGCTTCCTACACAGGTCACGACAATACTAACATCGCCAGTTATCGTCGTAAACCTCCCTCGCAGTTGGTCAGGGACAGGTGACGGGCTGAGGAACACCGGTCGTCAATGCAGCAAAAAGCAAGGCAATCTCCCTCAGGATTGTTCCTTCTGACTCCGCCTAGTTTGTTCTATAATGAGAATAACAAAGTGTCGGACATGCTTAATGCGCCTACTCCCGTCTGTGCTAACCAATGTAGGCCTACACCTGAAACACTATTCGCGCAACACGGCTGTCCTCAAGTCGCAGTAGGCCTAGCAAACGACACAAGCATTGAGCTCCCACCGTGTGACAGCAAGGATGTGCAAGTGCAGGCAGATGGTTATCAACTAGAATCTGAAGCACAGTTGGTCCACCTAGACGAAAATGACGACATCGCGAGTGAAGAAACTGGACCTGAGATGGAAGAAAACAACGATGGACCCAACGATGCCTGTGAAGAGACCGCCTTGACAGAACCAACCATGGCTGATGTGTGCAATGCCCTGCAGGACTTTCATGACAACATTGCAAGGAGATAGGATGAATGGGGAATACATTTTAGAACAGATGTTGACAGTAGTGGTGTGGAACACAACGAACAGTGTTTAGAAACTACTTAGCAATGGGATGTGTTTGTGCTTTGTGTGCGTGTGCGCGCGCGCGAGCGTGTGTGTGTGTGTGGTATGTGTGAGTGTGCGTGTGACTGTGTGTGTGTGTGTGTGTGTGTGTGAAAGCTTGCTTTTATTATGTCAATGCTTGTCAGAGATAAACTATTTGCTGTTTTGATCAGTAGATCTGTATGTGACTCTAATTTCTATCGCTTGATAGAAAGCTGAATGCTTTGATATTTGCCTTTTGCTATTACATAGGCTTGCATAAAAACATTACTGTATTGATACACGCTGGTACGGTAGGCCTAAAGCTGCTGTTGTATCCAGCTTACACACTATGAACTGTAATAACTTGATATGGATTCCATGTCTTGTGGATACTGTGCATTGTTTATGGTTTGATGCTAATTTGTATAGCCTTACTCCCCATCCCCAAAAGTCACTCAATGAATTGGCACTATTGTTGTATGGTTGTTGTATTCCACTTCCAAATGGGACTTTGCTCTATGGAAATAAACATTTCATTTCATTCCATCTCTCTCTCTCTCTCTCTCTCTCTTCTCTCTCTCTCTCTCTCTCTCTCTCTCTCTCTCTCTCTCTCTCTCTCTCTCTCTCTCTCTCTCAGCACATCACAAAATGCCGATGGTCTTATTGTTATGATGCAGTTTTATCTTATTCTGATGAGTTTTGGAAGTTTGTCAAGACAGGAGAATGCATCGTAGCTTAGATCAGTGTCACCTTTTCCATTGAGGTTGGCGATACATTTTGTGTTTAACATAGCAAACAGCATACACCAGTAGTTATGATCTCCTGCAACTTTTCTGCACATTTCAGTGACATTTTGATTTTTGTTTAAACATTACACCATTTATTTTACATAAATTTGAATAAGTGCTTAAACGTTACATATATCTTCACCAAACTCCTTTCAACTTTCCTGAACATTTCAGCCAAATCTGAGGGGGGGGGGGGGGGGGGGGGGGGGGGAGAAGAGAAAAAACCCTCTTACAAATGCAATAGCATTCTACATAAAGGGTAGAATCCAAATGACAACCCAATTTACATAAATTTGAATAATTTCCAAACTATTTAATGTATCATCAACAAACTCCTTTCAGAATAAAGGCAACGATATCCAGTAGTTAGTTTGCTGACGTCACTTCCGGTTTTGGACATTCCATGAACAAGAATTTATTTTCAGGTTCCTAGCCAGGACACTTCGGGTTGGTACATCGGGTTCAGTGTTACACTGGAAGTGTTGTTAATTTACGTTGTAATAAATACTGAAAATATTAACGCATTCTGCCCAGCTCGTTTGGAGATGTGCCAGTTTAAATTTTCGCTGGTTTCACAGTTTCTC
This sequence comes from Phymorhynchus buccinoides, assembly GCA_017654935.2. Taxonomy (NCBI): domain Eukaryota; kingdom Metazoa; phylum Mollusca; class Gastropoda; order Neogastropoda; family Raphitomidae; genus Phymorhynchus; species Phymorhynchus buccinoides. The sequence goes on from CM065688.1 coordinate 1,299,819, forward strand.
GTCTGTATTTCACCGAAAATTCTAAATTGGCGACAGTATTTAATATTTCAAAGTTAGCATACCCTCATGGTCCTACTTTTAGTCAAAGCAGACAAAAAAGGGAAAGAAAACGAGAGAGAGAGAGAGAGAGAGAGAGAGAGAGAGAGAGAGAGAGAGAGAGAGAGAGAGAGAGAGAGAGAGAGAGAGAGAGAGAGAGAGAGAGAGAGAGAACTGTTAACTGACTAGGCCTTTTGCCCATGTGAAAAGGGAACAGTGGGGAGGGGGAGAATGAACAATTGCATATAACTAATAATTAATACATAATTCATGACAAAGCCACAACCATTTGTGATCGCATATTGAGGGAACAGTGGGAGGGGGAAGGAATGCAGAATAGTTGGCTATAATGTAAGGTATACAGCAATTGTAAAGAATTCAAACAAGAAAACAATCATAATTCATCAATCCATCCCGTTTCATATAGGGACAATGGGGAGGCAAAACAGCACGAATATATTAGATATATTCAGTAATAATTAACAAAGAATTGCCAAAAATAAGCTTTATTTTCTTCTTTGTGGCTTATGGGAAAATCGGGAAGAAGAAACTTAAGAGGCCACGGAATAATTCATACAAAATGCACAAATAATTCGTCATGTCGTGTTTATGTGTGTGCGTGCTTTGCGTGCGTGCGCGGGTGTGCTGTGTGTGTGTGTGCGTGGCGTGCGCGCGCGCGTTCGAGAGAAACAGAGATAGATAGATAGAACATTGAACAACAGCTGCCAGAGCCTCAATACCTCTGTTCAGACTCATTTTCGTTGTAAAAACAAAGCCTAATAATCATCTCGTTCACTACGTCCAATTCTTTTGTGTTGTGTGCGAGAGGGAAGGGAGAGAGAGAGAGAGAGAGAGAGAGAGAGGAGAGAGAGAGAGAGAGGAGAGAGAGAGAGAGAGAGAGATAGAGAGAGAGAGAGACGAGAGAGAGAGAGAGAGAGAGAGAGAGGTCTGAAATATATTTTTATTCAAAGTCCATCGCCCCATTTGAACAGAATTAACATGAACCATACAATAAACTCAACAATTATAGTATGAAATTAGCAATATCAAACACACAGAAAAGTAATACACAAAGGAAGTCCAGCCTATTTCTGTTTTAACTTTAAAACGCTTTGCGCAAAACACACTGACTTTGTTCCATTTTCGTATTTTTAAAACCGATTAGTACATACAATCTGAACATTCAATAATATTTCTTTCTGTGGATTAAGGCTTTTGCGATGTTCTCACAACACGGGACACACAAAACAAAGTGTACTTCATTGTCTTCACTTTGTAACCACATGGACCAGATGAATCAGAGAGGAGAAGAGAGAGAGGAGAGAGGAAAATAAAAAAAGAGAGAGAGAGAGAGAGAGAGAGAGAGAGAGAGGAGGAGAGGAGAGACCATTCGAATCGGATCATAATCTAATACTTTTTTTTTTTCTAATCATAATCGGATCGCATTGGGATCAACGAAGAGAAGAAAAAAAGGGTGAGGAGGAGAAGGAGGGAAAGATAAGGGACGCACACACACACACAACAGCGCGGACGCGCACCCGCACACGGCACACGTGCACACGAACACCCACACACACACACACACACAGAGGGCTTAGGCAAAAAATGCTTATTAAAATGTTGAAACGCTGTGATCGGGCGACAAGAAGAGAGACATGGAGCCTGCATATGTTCAACTCTTAACTCCCCCGTCCGGACGAATTCCGAGCATACAGCAGAACAGGGAGAATGCCAGTCAGGCCTAGTTCCGATTATTCTCGGAACAGCGGAATTTCTCTGAGTCTAGAACCCTGTCTAAATTCCATGTGTTTTTTTCCAACCCAAACCACGTTTTTGGAGTGACTTCTCTTCCATCACTGTTCCAGCTTTGTTTCACATATGTATTAGCACTTCTAGTTCAATTTTTTAATGTTGAAAATGTAAAACAAAATCAGCCCCACACGAGTCTCAGCACGTCTCCAATAATGTTTTCATTAACATTGTTGGTAATATAAGAGACCAATGATTCCGATTATCCGCAAGTAACCACGAATCCCACGCGAAAATAAAACTTGGGATCAACCGGTATGCTGTCAAAACTGAATCACTGACAGTGTGAGTTTTCGCTGCACTTCTTATTGTTATATTTGTTTCTAGGCACCCCCATCATGATGTTTTTCCTAGGCAGTGAGTCGTTGAAGCGATTAACTCTAAGGAAGTGCGACCTTGAAAAACCGATTTTCTTCTTTGCGATTATACCTTTCGAAGCTGTATCTCGTGAACTAGAAGACAGAATCCCTTCAAATTTTGTGTGAGGGTGTAATCACCTTAAAGTACAATCATTGGTACATAATTATTGCATGGGAACTTGAAGATGTCGCCGAGCGGCAGCCATTCTTCCCTTTTTTCTTCCCCTCTATGTCTCTGTAGGAGTCAGCCCACAGTTTGTACGGGGGTGTAATACTAAGAGTAAGAAACCATCATTGCAGCACAAATGTTTCACATGTTGTTTAAATGTCGTCCGAGTTAAGAGTGTGCACCCCACTGATTAAGTGTGTGGCACCCGATAAAGGATGTGGCACTCCGTCAAGGGTATCTAGGTGTATCAACAACCAAGGATTCAAGATGTTTGCAGCTACACGCGGCGCTAAAGATGTGATGGCAGGGCAGGCCACTGGGCGTAAGCGGGCAAAGGACATATCGCGATTGGCGATACCCTTGTTTTTAAACGGATATCTTTGTACTGTTCCCTAGTATCATCATCACTTGTGAGAGCTTCACAAGTAACTGCTCAGAATATCATTCTGTAGAGGACGTTTTTACACCATAAACCACTGTCGAACATTTTAAATTTAACAGCGATTTGTCTGAATAAGAGCAAAGAAAAATAGCCCACAAAACCCTGCGAAAAACCTGCACCCTCTCAGTCCTAGTCCCCATATGTGGCGAACGTGTGCATTCTGCATCATCATTCATATAGTAAAAAGCCAACTGTCCGTTGTGTGTGTGTTGTCTGTGTGTGTGTGTGTGTGGTGTGTGTGTTGTGTGTGTAGTGTGTGTGTGTGTGTGTGTTTTGTGTGTGTGTGTGTGGTGTTGTGTGTGTGTGTGTGTCTGTCTGAAACACGAAACGGCCTTATAACTCCGCCGTTTTTTCGAATTGCAACATGCGTAACCAGCGATAGTGACTATCGTCGTGCAAAATTTCATTGACATTAATACACAAAGCAAGAACTGCTGAAAGACAATGTTATGCTAGGGTTTTAACCAAGCAACAAATGCTGAAGACATGTTATCTTTAGGGTTTTACACAAGCAACAACTGCTGAAAAACAATGTTATGCCTAGGGTTTTTACCAAAGCAACAACTGCTGAAACCAATGTTATATTAGGGTTTTTACACAAAGCAACAACTACTGCTGAAACACAATTCATGTTAGGGTTTTTTACTCAAGCAACAACTGCCTGAAAAGACAATGTTATGCTAGGGTTTTACACAAAGCAACAACTGCTGAAAGACATGTTTATATTAGCGTTTTACTCAAAGCAACAACATGCTGAGAGCTAATGTTATGTTAGGGTTTTACACAAGCAACACCTGCTTGAAAGCACAATGTTATGTAGGGTTTTACACAAAGCAACACTGCTGAAATACATGTTATGCTAAGGTTTTACACAAAGCAACAACTGCGGAAAGACAATGTTATCTAGGGGTTTACCAAAGCACACCTGCTGAAAGCAATTTTATGCTAGGGTTTTTTACACAAGCAACACTGCTGAATACAATGTTTATAATTAGGGTTTTACTCAAACAGCCTGCTAATAGACAATGTTATATTAAAGGGTTTTTACTCAAAGCAAAACTGCTGAAGACAATGTTATGTTAGGTTTTTTTACACAAAGCAAACTGCTGAAAAAAACATGTTATGCTAAGGGTTTATCCTAACTTTTTCTCGATGACATATTCATTTTTAGAAACTAATTACAGGGGGGAAAACATCACTTAATGTTTCTGACTACCTAATTATTGTGGTAAAGAAAGCCCTTGAATGTTTCGGCGAATTGTGGCTTCCTGTATCAAAATCATCAGAGAGGTGCAGGCGAGCGTAACGTGCGTGGGTATGTGTGGCGCGCGCAGCCGCGCGTGTGTGTATTGTGTGTGTGTATGTGTGTGTGTGTGTGTGTGTTGTTGGTTGTTGTTCCTGGCTTAACGACTCCAGTGATGCTCCCAACCAGCCAGAGCATTGAACAATTCATTAACAAATGCACCAGCTAGGGAGATAACATTACGTGTGTGGAACCGTTTTTGATTACCCCCGCCATGTGGGCAGCCACACTCCGTCTTCGGGGGATTTTAAAACTGTTGATGTTATTCTGGGAGCTTGTCATGGCTTTAAGACATGCCCGCACAAACCATTCAAGCATAACACATTTTGATGTAGCCTGGCGTTTCTGCTTATGTCAACTTGTCTGACACAGCTCATGCTAATGCAATGTGTGTGTGAGGTATAGTAAGAGAACGTTGCGTGCAAGCATCGTGCTTACTTTTACTTTCTATGATTACCACCGCCGATCGTGAGAGCGGATTGGTAATGTTTTCACTCGTGTCTGGCGACTATGCATGTATGTTTGTATCCTCTATAGCGTTTGAAAACGGATGGACTAGGGTGCTAAAATTTTGGCATGCGGGTAGGTATAGGAAAGATCTAGCATTCGATAATGAAGGTGTATGGGTCCAAAGGTCAAGGTCACTGGAGCCGATAACGCTGGCCGCGCAGTATCCTCGTCTAGCGTTTGAACGGATGGACTTAGTATTCTCAAATTTGCAATGCGGTAGGTAATGTAGAGATTCTAGGCCCAAGTTCGTAATGAAGGTCATGGGTCAAAGGTCAGTCACTGGAGCCAAAAACGCTGCCACGCGGTTGGTGATTTAGCGCTCTTAGCGCTCTATTTCATTATTTGTTTGCCTTTAATGTTCTTGGTTATCACTGTAACGCGCACTGAGCTCATTGTGAGAAAGAGCGCTAGTATAATTCCCATTATTATTATATCTATTTGTTATGTATGTCCTTGAAATGCATAACAGTTTTTCCTAATATGTAAATACATATGCACAGTGAATGGGGGTTTTTTCCATAGGTGTCCTCGTATGTAACGCTAGGCTGAAATGGTTAACGCCCAGACTATAACATTAGTTGAAGGGATGATTTGAGCCAAGCTTGCGGCCAGATTAGTCCTTGTTTGCTTACGTCTATGCGTGACGTCTGTCTGTATGTCTGGTCGCTTTCTCTCGTCCGCTCTTCTCGTTTCTCTCTCTAAATCGTCATTATAAGTGTGGGTGTGAGTGTGATTTGTTAATAGTGTGGCCTGGGCGTTCTTTAGAGCGTCCATCAGTGCGAGTGTTTTCAAGTTGGTTCGAAAGTGTACTGTGATTATCATTCCTTATTTGGGCGTGATTGAGAAATTGACCTGAGGGCTCAGGGAAAGGGGGTGTTGGTCAATGTTTGATGTATACTTTTTTGTTCAGTGTGTTTATTTTAGTGATTTCTGTAAGCGCTTCGAGCTTAAAGGATTAGGCGCTATAAAATTTCTTAATAATCATAAATAAGATGACGTAAAG
>CM065688.1:1305949-1323449 GCA_017654935.2 Phymorhynchus buccinoides
ACACACAGAGGAATGTATGTGAACATCATGGGTGAACACACAGAGGAATGTAGGTGAACATCATGGGTGAACACACACAGAGGAATGTAGGTGAACATCATGGGTGAACACACACAGAGGTATGTAGGTGAACATCATGGGTGAACACACACAGAGGAATGTAGGTGAACATCATGGGTGAACACACAGAGAGGAATGTAGGTGAACATCATGGGTGAACACACAGAGGAATGAGGAATGTAGGTGAACATCATGGGTGAACACACACAGAGGAATGTAGGTGAACATCATGGGTGAACACACAGAGGAATGTAGGTGAACATCATGGGTGAACACACAGAGGAATGTAGGTGAACATCATGGGTGAACACACACAGAGGAATGTAGGTGAACATCATGGGTGAACACACACACAGAGGAATGTAGGTGAACATCATGGGTGAACACACACAGAGGAATGTAGGTGAACATCATGGGTGAACACACAGAGGAATGTAGGTGAACATCATGGGTGAACACACACAGAGGAATGTAGGTGAACATCATGGGTGAACACACACAGAGGAATGTAGGTGAACATCATGGGTGAACACAGAGGAATGTAGGTGAACATCATGGGTGAACACACACAGAGGAATGTAGGTGAACATCATGGGTGAACACACAGGAATGTAGGTGAACATCATGGGTGAACACACACAGAGGAATGTAGGTGAACATCATGGGTGAACACACACAGAGGAATGTAGGTGAACATCATGGGTGAACACACACAGGAATGTAGGTGAACATCATGGGTGAACACAGAGGAATGTAGGTGAACATCATGAGGAATGTAGGTGAACATCATGGGTGAACACACACAGAGGAATGTAGGTGAACATCATGGGTGAACACACACAGAGGAATGTAGGTGAACATCATGGGTGAACACAGAGGAATGTAGGTGAACATCATGGGTGAACACAGAGGAATGTAGGTGAACATCATGGGTGAACACACACAGAGGAATGTAGGTGAACATCATGGGTGAACACAGAGGAATGTAGGTGAACATCATGGGTGAACACAGAGGAATGTAGGTGAACATCATGGGTGAACACACAGAGGAATGTAGGTGAACATCATGGGTGAACACACACAGAGGAATGTAGGTGAACAGAGGAATGTAGGTGAACATCATGGGTGAACACACACAGAGGAATGTAGGTGAACATCATGGGTGAACACACACAGAGGAATGTAGGTGAACATCATGGGTGAACACACACAGAGGAATGTAGGTGAACATCATGGGTGAACACACAGAGGAATGTAGGTGAACATCATGGGTGAACACACAGAGGAATGTAGGTGAACATCATGGGTGAACACACACAGAGGAATGTAGGTGAACATCATGGGTGAACACACACAGAGGAATGTAGGTGAACATCATGGGTGAACACACACAGAGGAATGTAGGTGAACATCATGGGTGAACACACACAGAGGAATGTAGGTGAACATCATGGGTGAACACACACAGAGGAATGTAGGTGAACATCATGGGTGAACACACACAGAGGAATGTAGGTGAACATCATGGGTGAACACACACAGAGGAATGTAGGTGAACATCATGGGTGAACACACACAGAGGAATGTAGGTGAACATCATGGGTGAACACACACAGAGGAATGTAGGTGAACATCATGGGTGAACACACACAGAGGAATGTAGGTGAACATCATGGGTGAACACACACAGAGGAATGTAGGTGAACATCATGGGTGAACACACACAGAGGAATGTAGGTGAACATCATGGGTGAACACACAGAGGAATGTAGGTGAACATCATGGGTGAACACACACAGAGGAATGTAGGTGAACATCATGGGTGAACACACACAGAGGAATGTAGGTGAACATCATGGGTGAACACACACAGAGGAATGTAGGTGAACATCATGGGTGAACACACACAGAGGAATGTAGGTGAACATCATGGGTGAACACACACAGAGGAATGTAGGTGAACATCATGGGTGAACACACACAGAGGAATGTAGGTGAACATCATGGGTGAACACACACAGAGGAATGTAGGTGAACATCATGGGTGAACACACACAGAGGAATGTAGGTGAACATCATGGGTGAACACACACAGAGGAATGTAGGTGAACATCATGGGTGAACACACACAGAGGAATGTAGGTGAACATCATGGGTGAACACACACAGAGGAATGTAGGTGAACATCATGGGTGAACACACACAGAGGAATGTAGGTGAACATCATGGGTGAACACACACAGAGGAATGTAGGTGAACATCATGGGTGAACACACACAGAGGTATGTAGGTGAACATGTAACACACAGAGGAATGTGAACATCATGGGTGAACACACACAGAGGAATGTAGGTGAACATCATGGGTGAACACACACAGAGGAATGTAGGTGAACATCATGGGTGAACACACATCATGAGGGAATGTAGGTGAACATCATGGGTGAACACACAGAGGAATGTAGGTGAACATCATGGGTGTGAAACACACAGAGGAATGTAGGTGAACATCATGGGTGAACACACACAGAGGAATGTAGGTGAACATCATGGGTGAACACACACAGAGGAATGTAGGTGAACATCATGGGTGAACACACACAGAGGAATGTAGGTGAACATCATGGGTGAACACACAGAGGGTGAGAGGATGTAGGTGAACATCATGGGTGAACACACAGAGAGGAATGTAGGTGAACATCATGGGTGAACACACAGAGAGGAATGTAGGTGAACATCATGGTGAACATCATGGGTGAACACACACAGAGGAATGTAGGTGAACATCATGGGTGAACACACAGAGGAATGTAGGTGAACATCATGGGTGAACACACACAGAGGAATGTAGGTGAACATCATGGGTGAACACACACAGAGGAATGTAGGTGAACATCATGGGTGAACACACACAGAGGAATGTAGGTGAACATCATGGGTGAACACACACAGAGGAATGTAGGTGAACATCATGGGTGGTGAACACACACAGAGGAATGTAGGTGAACATCATGGGTGAACACACAGAGGAATGTAGGTGAACATCATGGGTGAACACACAGAGGAATGTAGGTGAACATCATGGGTGAACACACACAGAGGAATGTAGGTGAACATCATGGGTGAACACACATCATGAGAGGAATGTAGGTGAACATCATGGGTGAACACATGTAGGTGAACATCACACAGAGGAATGTAGGTGAACATCATGGGTGAACACACACAGAGGAATGTAGGTGAACATGAAAACACACAGAGGAATGTAGGTGAACATCATGGGTGAACACACACAGAGGAATGTAGGTGAACATCATGGGTGAACACAGAGGAATGTAGGTGAACATCATGGGTGAACACACACAGAGGAATGTAGGTGAACATCATGGGTGAACACACACAGAGGAATGTAGGTGAACATCATGGGTGAACACACACAGAGGAATGTAGGTGAACATCATGGGTGAACACACACAGAGGAATGTAGGTGAACATCATGGGTGAACACACACAGAGGAATGTAGGTGAACATCATGGGTGAACACACACAGAGGAATGTAGGTGAACATCATGGGTGAACACACACAGGAATGTAGGTGAACATCATGGGTGAACACACACAGAGGAATGTAGGTGAACATCATGGGTGAACACACACAGGAATGTAGGTGAACATCATGGGTGAACACACACAGAGGAATGTAGGTGAACATCATGGGTGAACACACACAGAGGAATGTATGTGAACATGGTGAACATCATGGGTGAACACACACAGGAATGGGTGAACACACACAGAGGAATGTAGGTGAACATCATGGGTGAACACACACAGGAATGTATGTAGGTGAACACACATGGGTGAACACACACAGAGGAATGTAGGTGAACATCATGGGTGAACACACACAGAGGAATGTAGGTGAACATCATGGGTGAACACACACAGAGGAATGTAGGTGAACATCATGGGTGAACACACACAGAGGAATGTAGGTGAACATCATGGGTGAACACACACAGAGGAATGTAGGTGAACATCATGGGTGAACACACACAGAGGAATGTAGGTGAACATCATGGGTGAACACACACAGAGGAATGTAGGTGAACATCATGGGTGAACACACACAGAGGAATGTAGGTGAACATCATGGGTGAACACACAGAGGAATGTAGGTGAACATCATGGGTGAACACACAGAGGAATGTAGGTGAACATCATGGGTGAACACACACAGAGGAATGTAGGTGAACATCATGGGTGAACACACAGAGGAATGTAGGTGAACATCATGGGTGAACACACAGAGGAATGTAGGTGAACATCATGGGTGAACACACACAGAGGAATGTAGGTGAACATCATGGGTGAACACACACAGAGGAATGTAGGTGAACATCATGGGTGAACACACAGAGGAATGTAGGTGAACATCATGGGTGAACACACACAGAGGAATGTAGGTGAACATCATGGGTGAACACACAGAGGAATGTAGGTGAACATCATGGGTGAACACACACATCATGGGTGAACACACAGAGGAATGTAGGTGAACATCATGGGTGAACACAGAGGAATGTAGGTGAACATCATGGGTGAACACACACAGAGGAATGTAGGTGAACATCATGGGTGAACACACAGAGGAATGTAGGTGAACATCATGGGTGAACACACAGAGGAATGTAGGTGAACATCATGGGTGAACACACACAGAGGAATGTAGGTGAACATCATGGGTGAACACACACAGAGGAATGTATGTAGGTGAACATCATGGGTGAACACACACAGAGGAATGTAGGTGAACATCATGGGTGAACACACACAGAGGAATGTAGGTGAACATCATGGGTGAACACACACAGAGGAATGTAGGTGAACATCATGGGTGAACACAGAGGAATGTAGGTGAACATCATGGGTGAACACACACAGAGGAATGTAGGTGAACATCATGGGTGAACACAGAGGAGGAATGTAGGTGAACATCATGGGTGAACACACACAGAGGAATGTAGGTGAACATCATGGGTGAACACACACAGAGGAATGTAGGTGAACATCATGGGTGAACACACACAGAGGAATGTAGGTGAACATCATGGGTGAACACAGAGGAATGTAGGTGAACATCATGGGTGAACACAGAGGAATGTAGGTGAACATCATGGGTGAACACACACAGAGGGTGTGAACACACAGAGGAATGTAGGTGAACATCATGGGTGAACACAGAGGAATGTAGGTGAACATCATGGGTGAACACACACAGAGGAATGTAGGTGAACATCATGGGTGAACACACACAGAGGAATGTAGGTGAACATCATGGGTGAACACACAGAGGAATGTAGGTGAACATCATGGGTGAACACACAGAGGAATGTAGGTGAACATCATGGGTGAACACACACAGAGGAATGTAGGTGAACATCATGGGTGAACACACACAGAGGAATGTAGGTGAACATCATGGGTGAACACACACAGAGGAATGTAGGTGAACATCATGGGTGAACACACACAGAGGTATGTAGGTGAACATCATGGGTGAACACACACAGAGGAATGTAGGTGAACATCATGGGTGAACACACACAGAGGAATGTAGGTGAACATCATGGGTGAACACACACAGAGGAATGTAGGTGAACATCATGGGTGAACACACACAGAGGAATGTAGGTGAACATCATGGGTGAACACACACAGAGGAATGTAGGTGAACATCATGGGTGAACACACACAGAGGAATGTAGGTGAACATCATGGGTGAACACACACAGAGGAATGTAGGTGAACATCATGGGTGAACACACAGAGGAATGTAGGTGAACATCATGGGTGAACACACACAGAGGAATGTAGGTGAACATCATGGGTGAACACACAGAGGAATGTAGGTGAACATCATGGGTGAACACAGAGGGTAGGTGAACATCATGGGTGAACACACACAGAGGAATGTAGGTGAACATCATGGGTGAACACAGAACACACAGGAATGGAACACACAGAGGATGTAGGTGAACATCATGGGTGAACACAGAGTCATTGATCAGTGAACACACACAGAGGAATTGTGAACATGTGTTATGATGTGATGATGATGAACATCATGGGTGAAAACAGTAGTCATTGATCAGTCAGTTGTTCTTGTGTTATGATGTGATGATGATAGTAAAACAGTAGTCATTGATCAGTCAGTTGTTCTGTGTTATGATGTGATGATGATAGTAAAACAGTAGTCATTGATCAGTCAGTTGTTCTGTGTTATGATGTGATGATGATAGTAAAACAGTAGTCACTGATCAGTCAGTTGTTCTGTGTTATGATGTGATGATGATAGTAAAACAGTAGTCATTGATCAGTCAGTTGTTCTGTGTTATGATGTGATGATGATAGTAAAACAGTAGTCATTGATCAGTCAGTTGTTCTGTGTTATGATGTGATGATGATAGTAAAACAGTAGTCATTGATCAGTCAGTTGTTCTGTGTTATGATGTGATGATGATAGTAAAACAGTAGTCATTGATCAGTCAGTTGTTCTGTGTTATGATGTGATGATGATAGTAAAACAGTAGTCATTGATCAGTCAGTTGTTCTGTGTTATGATGTGATGATGATAGTAAAACAGTAGTCATTGATCAGTCAGTTGTTCTGTTATGATGTGATGATGATAGTAAAACAGTAGTTATTGATCAGTCAGTTGTTCTTGTGTTATGATGTGATGATGGTGATGATGATGATGATAATAAAACATTAGTCATTGATCAGTCAGTTGTTCTGTGTTATGATGTGATGATGATGATGATGATGATGATGATGATGATGATAATGATGACGATGATAGTAAAACAGTAGTCATTGATCAGTCAGTTGTTCTGTGTTATGATGAAGATGATGATGATGATGATGATGATGATGATGATGATGATGATGATAGTAAAACAGTAGTCATTGATCAGTCAGTTGTTCTGTGTTATGATGTGATGATGGTGATGATGATGATGATAATAAAACATTAGTCATTGATCATTCAGTTGTTCTGTGTTATGATGTGATGATGATGATGATGATGATGATGATAATGATGACGATGATTGTAAAACAGTAGTCATTGATCAGTCAGTTGTTCTGTGTTATGATGAAGATGATGATGATGATGATGATGATGATGATGATAGTAAAACAGTAGTCATTGATCAGTCAGTTGTTCTGTGTTATGATGATGATGTGATGATGATGATGATGATGATGATGATGATGATGATGATGATGATGATGATAGTAAAACAGTAGTCATTGATCAGTCAGTTGTTCTGTGTTATGATGATGATGATGATGATGATGATGATGATGATAGTAAAATAGTAGTCATTGATCAGTCAGTTGTTCTGTGTTATGATGATGATGATGATGATGATGATGATAGTAAAACAGTAGTCATTGATCAGTCAGTTGTTCTGTGTTATTATGAAGATGATGAAGATGATGATGATGATAGTAAAACAGTAGTCACTGATCAGTCAGTTGTTCTGTGTTATGATATGATGATGATGATGATGATGACGATGATGATGATGATAGTAAAACAGTAGTTATTGAACAGTCCGTTGTTCTGTGTTATGATATGATGATGATGATGATGATGATGATGATAATGATAGTAAAACAGTAGTTATTGATCAGTCCGTTGTTCTGTGTTATGATGATGATGATGATGATGATGATGATGATGATGATGATGATGATGATGATAGTAAAACAGTAATAGAAGATAAACACAAGTACCTTGGATATCTATGTCTCACACACACACACACAAGTTGACTGGTGGTGATCACTGACCTCTTTGTTTGTAGAGCAGTCGTATGGACAGGCCAGAGTGGTTAGCCCTGTGACACGGCTGGTGATTGGTTAGCCCTGTGACACGGCTGGTGATTGGTTAGCCCTGTGACACGGCTGGTGATTGTGTTGGCATTGTTCCCATTTGGAGATCACGTCACACACCTGACACATCACAAAACATGGCACATTATGCACACAGCAGACACATCACAAAACATGGCACATTATGCACACAGCAGACACATCACAAAACATGGCACATTATGCACACAGCAGACACATCACAAAACATGGCACATTATGCACACAGCAGACACATCACAAAACATGGCACATTATGCACACAGCAGACACATCACAAAACATGGCACATTATGCACACAGCTGACACATCACAAAACATGGCACATTATGCACACACCTGACACATCACTGAACATGGCACATTATGCACACAGCAGACACATCACAAAACATGGCACATTATGCACACAGCAGACACATCACAAAACATGGCACATTATGCACACAGCAGACACATCACAAAACATGGCACATTATGCACACACCTGACACATCACAAAACATGGCACATTATGCACACAGCAGACACATCACAAAACATGGCACATTATGCACACACCTGACACATCACAAAACATGGCACATTATGCACACAGCAGACACATCACAAAATATGGCACATTATGCACACAGCAGACACATCACAAAACATGGCACATTATGCACACAGCAGACACATCACAAAATATGGCACATTATGCACACAGCAGACACATCACAAAACATGGCACATTATGCACACATCACAAAACATGGCACATTATGCACACAGCAGACACATCACAAAACATGGCACATTATGCACACAGCAGACACATCACAAAACATGGCACATTATGCACACAGCAGACACATCACAAAACATGGCACATTATGCACACAGCTGACACATCACAAAACATGGCACATTATGCACACAGCTGACACATCACAAAACATGGCACATTATGCACACAGCAGACACATCACAAAACATGGCACATTATGCACACAGCTGACACATCACAAAACATGGCACATTATGCACACAGCAGACACATCACAAAACATGGCACATTATGCACACAGCAGACACATCACAAAACATGGCACATTATGCACACAGCAGACACATCACAAAACATGGCACATTATGCACACAGCAGACACATCACAAAACATGGCACATTATGCACACAGCAGACACATCACAAAACATGGCACATTATGCACACAGCAGACACATCACAAAACATGGCACATTATGCACACAGCAGACACATCACAAAACATGGCACATTATGCACACAGCAGACACATCACAAAACATGGCACATTATGCACACAGCAGCACACATCACAAAACATGGCACATTATGCACACAGCAGACACATCACAAAACATGGCACATTATGCACACAGCAGACACATCACAAAACATGGCACATTATGCACACAGCAGACACATCACAAAACATGGCACATTATGCACACAGCAGACACATCACAAAACATGGCACATTATGCACACAGCAGACACATCACAAAACATGGCACATTATGCACACAGCAGACACATCACAAAACATGGCACATTATGCACACAGCAGACACATCACAAAACATGGCACATTATGCACACAGCAGACACATCACAAAACATGGCACATTATGCACACAGCAGACACATCACAAAACATGGCACATTATGCACACAGCAGACACATCACAAAACATGGCACATTATGCACACAGCAGACACATCACAAAACATGGCACATTATGCACACAGCAGACACATCACAAAACATGGCACATTATGCACACAGCAGACACATCACAAAACATGGCACATTATGCACACATCACAAAACATGGCACATTATGCACACAGCAGACACATCACAAAACATGGCACATTATGCACACATCACAAAACATGGCACATTATGCACACAGCAGACACATCACAAAACATGGCACATTATGCACACATCACAAAACATGGCACATTATGCACACAGCAGACACATCACAAAACATGGCACATTATGCACACATCACAAAACATGGCACATTATGCACACATCACAAAACATGGCACATTATGCACACATCACAAAACATGGCACATTATGACACATCACAAAACATGGCACATTATGCACACATCACAAAACATGGCACATTATGCACACATCACAAAACATGGCACATTATGCACACATCACAAAACATGGCACATTATGCACACATCACAAAACATGGCACATTATGCACACAGCTGACACATCACAAAACATTATGCACATTATTGACACATCACAAAACATGGCACATTATGCACACATCACAAAACATGGCACATTATGCACACAGCTGACACATCACAAAACATGGCACATTATGCACACAGCAGACACATCACAAAACATGGCACATTATGCACACAGCAGACACATCACAAAACATGGCACATTATGCACACAGCAGACACATCACAAAACATGGCACATTATGCACACAGCAGACACATCACAAAACATGGCACATTATGCACACAGCAGACACATCACAAAACATGGCACATTATGCACACAGCAGACACATCACAAAACATGGCACATTATGCACACAGCAGACACATCACAAAACATGGCACATTATGCACACAGCTGACACATCACAAAACATGGCACATTATGCACACAGCTGACACATCACAAAACATGGCACATTATGCACACAGCTGACACATCACAAAACATGGCACATTATGCACACAGCAGACACATCACAAAACATGGCACATTATGCACACAGCTGACACATCACAAAACATGGCACATTATGCACACAGCTGACACATCACAAAACATGGCACATTATGCACACAGCTGACACATCACAAAACATGGCACATTATGCACACAACAGACATCACAAAACATGGCACATTATGACACATCACAAAACATGGCACATTATGCACACAGCAGACACATCACAAAACATGGCACATTATGCACACAGCAGACACATCACAAAACATGGCACATTATGCACACAGCAGACACATCACAAAACATGGCACATTATGCACACAGCAGACACATGACAAAACATGGCACATTATGCACACAGCAGACACATCACAAAACATGGCACATTATGCACACAGCAGACACATCACAAAACATGGCACATTATGCACACAGCAGACACATCACAAAACATGGCACATTATGCACACAGCAGACACATGACTAAACATGGCACATTATGCACACAGCAGACACATCACAAAACATGGCACATTATGCACACAGCAGACACATGACAAAACATGGCACATTATGCACACAGCAGACACATCACAAAACATGGCACATTATGCACACAGCAGACACATGACTAAACATGGCACATTATGCACACAGCTGACACATCACAAAACATGGCACATTATGCACACAGCAGACACATCACAAAACATGGCACATTATGCACACAGCTGACACATCACAAAACATGGCACATTATGCACACAGCAGACACATCACAAAACATGGCACATTATGCACACAGCAGACACATCACAAAACATGGCACATTATGCACACAGCTGACACATCACTAAACATGGCACATTATGCACACAGCAGACACATCACAAAACATGGCACATTATGCACACAGCAGACACATCACAAAACATGGCACATTATGCACACAGCTGACACATCACAAAACATGGCACATTATGCACACAGCAGACACATCACAAAACATGGCACATTATGCACACAGCAGACACATCACAAAACATGGCACATTATGCACACACCTGACACATCACAAAACATGGCACATTATGAATGGTAAAGGGTCCGTGGGTAAAACGTTTAGCGGGGGTCCAGCCATTGCTCTCCTATCAGTCCCTTTTACTTCCCCTTTCGCTCAATGTGTGTATGTGTTTGTGTGGGGGGGGGGGGGGGGGGGGGGGGGGAGGAGGGGGGGGGAGGGGGGAGGAGGGGGGAAGGGGGGCACGCATGTGTGTGCGTGTACGTGTGCGTGGAGAGAGAGGTTTTTTATAGAGATATCAAGTTTTAGACTGGACAGACAGATTTTAAAAAAATGACCAACTCATTAATAGTTATGTCAAACATGATGTTGCTGTACAGGAGAGAGAGGGGGGGGGGGAGAGAGAGAGAGAGAGAGAGAGAGGGGGGGGAGAGAGAAGAGAGAGAGAGAGAGAGAGAGAGAGAGAGAGAGAGAGAGAGAGAGAGAGAGAGAGAGAGAGGAGAGAGAGAGAGAGAGAGGAGAGAGAGAGAGAGGGAGGGGGAGAGAGAGAGGGAGAGAGAGGAGAGAGAGAGAGAGAGAGAGAGAGAGAGAGAGAGAGAGAGAGAGAGAGAGAGAGAGAGAGAGAGAGAGAGAGGAGAGAGAGAGAGAGAGAGAGAGAGAGACAGAGAGAGAGAGAGAGATAGGGGTACGCAGCACTGTAATTCAATGAAGTCCCTTTCTTAGTGTGAACTTTGGCTGAAAATTCAATAAGTCCAACTATGAGAGGACATTTTGTAACAGATATCCAAATGAAAAACTAACAAACAGAGAAAAAAAAGAAAATATCCAAAGCAGTCTCAAATTTTGTTAACACTTTTTGACGATAATCGGGTACTATAGTTAGTAAGTGAGCATGCAGGGAGGGTCAACACCCGAGTCATGGGACTATCCTCCCTCTCCCTCTCTTCCCCCCTCCCCCCTCCACTTGATCAGTTCTGTCAGCAGCCAAATCACGCAACTAAGTTGTGAAGTGTGTGGACCAGAGTTGCCCATCTTGACAAGGGCAAGTCTTACTCTCCAGTTAAGGAGGGAGTTTTCCAAACAGGTGACTACCAGAATTGACCAACGGCTCCTGGTCAATTCTTGTGATCAGTGAAATCGTGGATTGGGGTCAAGTTTGCTATGCCAGAATTGGCTGTCACGCAACCGGCAATGGTCAACCTATGGCGATATTTTTCACGCCAGAGGGCAGTCAATGCACTAGGGGCTTATCACGCGATTTTCTTACTTGGGCGTAGTGAGAGAGAGAGAGAGTGATGGTAGGACCACTCACTGTCTCTCTCTCTTTCTTTATCCCCAACTAATAATATAGAGAGGATTAGCCCCACACGAGCGTCATGCCCTCTGGTGTGAGAAAAATCGCACTAAGTCTCTCATTGTGGCAGTTAGTGGTTTGGTCAGTTTTCGGATAGCCCGAGATTGAATTTATTGATATATCATTGAATAATGGCCTTAGGCCCCTACATTTAAGTTAAACTGACAGGCCTCCATCGCTACAAAGTCAGATTCTTTTCACTTCGCTATGACCTTGAAACAACTATGTAACAATACGCACTCGTACGCACATTGTTTCAGTTCAACCAGGGCTCAGAAACCCTGCTCTCAAAAAAACGTCAAGTGTTGGCGACATTCCGTCAAGTGTTGGTGACACTCCGTCAAGTGTTGGCGACATGCTGCAGCAGCTACATTGGCCATCTCAGGCAGAACCCCGCCGCGCCTCTGGCTGTCCATGTTCTATGAGATCCAGAACGGACTAGCCTGCATGGACTGTAGCGCTTTGAAGCCCATGCCCCCCACCACCAGGAGACGCAGCCACAACCAACAGTTTCAACGCATCGTCTCAAGGACAGACTACCGCAAATTGTCTTATTTTCCCCCTACAATCTGCGATTGGAACGATCTGCCCGCAGACACAATCCAGTCACCCACACTCAGCACCTTCACCTCGAGGGTGCTGAAACAACATGCCTAAAATCATGCTCCCCCCTCCACCCCCCTCCTGTTTCAAATCTCTTCATTATATCTTCTAAATAGTAGACACATTCTCTATATGATCTATCTCAATCTGATGTCTTATCCCGCGCAGCGTATCTTCGTCTTGAAGCCCTGTATGTGTCAATAATTGCCGATAAACAACAGGCGGACATTACATTTACTGACAGAAGAAAAAGACAACAGAACAAACGACGGTGTTAGTAAACATGGGTCAGTCATTGGAAAACTGGACGACTCACCTACGCACAATGGATAGTCAGTTCATGGATGTGCTGTAGGGGTCTGTGCTGACGGTCCAGAGGGCGCCACCCCTATGGACAGAACCATCCCCTCTTTCATGTCCTGGCTGGAAGGACGGGCCGTACAATTGTTCCCTCAGTCGTGAAGTCCTGAGCGAGAGTTCAGCTCGGGGAGCCTTCAGTATTTGTCCTGTGACATACATCCACGCACATAACATATTATAGTGGTGTCTGAAACGCCCACACCGAGTTTTCGGTACGTAACAAAACGTAACAAAACACATAAAGGTCTGTGTACTCGTTAACCATATTCACAAAATCTCTATTTCCCCAGGGCAACACAATGCTAGGCCACTCATAAATATGACTTACAACTCACTGTGTTGCCATGGGGAAATAGTGATATTTACCAACCGTGATCGTAGAGAGCGGATTGGTAATATTTTCACTCGTGTCTGAAGTGGTGTTTGTATGTTTGTATGTATCCTCTCTAGCGTTTGAACGGATGGACTTAGGGTGCTCAAATTTTGCATGCGGGTAGGTAGTAGGAAGATCTAGGCCAAGTTCGATAATGAAGGTTATGGGTCAAAGGTCAAGGTTACTGGAGCCGAATAACGCTGCCGCGCGGTTGGTGATTTAGCGTCTTAACGCTCTAGTTTGTTAATAGTGTTAACACCTTAAGGATCCGAATTTTAAAGACCCCGGTCAGACATCGGCTTATACTATTAAGATTTCTTACGTCATAAGAGGGAAAACACGTGAAACCTGATTTTGACACGTGACGTGCGGGGTCTTTAAAGAGACTCGGCGCAGTAAGCTCGTCAAGTGCCTGCTACACGTACGAATCGGATGAATGCGATTTTTGACGATGTGAGTCATGATTCACGTGAAATTCGTGTATTGGGTCTACGTGAGTATAGTGAGCAAAGATGGCGGAATTAGTTTTAGACGGAAGGATTTCACGTGAGTCATGACATGTTAAAAAATACAATGGAAAATGTCATTTAGACGCATAATGTTTTTATGCTTTTGCCAAACAGGTTCGTAACTTTGACAGTTAGCGATTCTTTACCATGTTGAAAAAATTGTAAGTACAACAAAATAAACACTACGCGCCATATGTCTGGCCAGGGGATTGGTGTCAACAGGGGATTACAGGCAGATCATTACTTACATTGCAGCTTGTGTTCTCTCAGACATCTCTCTCTCTCTCTCTCTCTCTCTCTCTCTCCTCTCTCTCTCTCTCTCTCTCTCTCTCTCTCTCTCTCTCTCTCTCTCTGCTCCTCTCCCTGCTTGGAAGCCAAGAGGGCGAATTTCCACTAATCTGCGTACCTTTCCCCTTCGTTTGTGAAAATACGAGTAGACAATGAATGTCACCGGGCTTCAGTCCTAAGACTTTAGAAAGCTTACTGACCACCTTGCTGCAGCAACTGACCCTGTCATCCTTCACAGTGGAAAGTAGTACACAGTCGCACACAGTGGTGGATGGAGAGAAGTCGGCCCCAGTCGCAGTTGAATCAGGGTTCCCTCAAGCCTCAGTGTTGGGACCAACCCTCTTCCTGATCTATATCAACGATTTGCCTGAGGGAATCAAATCAAAGACCAGATTGTTCGCTGATGACACCACCTGCAGTAATACGATAGATGACCCGGAGGACCAACAACAACTCCAAGATGACCTCAACGCCCTCAAAGTCCTTTTTCCCTCGGACAATTCCTGATTGGAACGTACTCCCCCAGGACACTGTGGAAGCTGAGACCTTGGATCTCTTCAGGTTTGGCTCCCCAAACTGATTTCCAAACCTTCACACCCCCACCCCCTCCTCACCTTGCTTCCCCCTCTGTGTTGCTTTGCCTCTTCTGGTCTGGCGACTGTGGGCCTGGCCCAGCGTTAGGCTGGGTTGGGGCCGGACTAGGTCCCCAGCTTGCTGGGGACTGAAAAGCTTTGTGCCTGTCCGGCAGCTCCACTAATGCTGGGCGTATCAGACTAGGAACACTGACCCTACCCCCCCCCCCCTTCCCACCATACATAGCCCCCCACCTACCACCTTTGTTTTTCTTGTTTTTCTTTTTTAAAGTATACTTGATTATTTCTTTATGTACTTCTATTATCTATCTATTATTTGTTCCTTTTTTTTCTGCTGTGTCTCGGCGCTGCGCGTGGTGACCTCCGTTTTTTTCATTATATCAGCAAATATCTTCAACCTGATGAAGTTGGCTGATCGACCTGAAGAAGAAGAAGAAGAAGTAGTAGTAGGGGATCGCAAACCGTGGTCGTTCTGCGCTTCAGCGAGTCAACATGTCAACCCCACGCTTCCTACACAGGTCACGACAATACTAACATCGCCAGTTATCGTCGTAAACCTCCCTCGCAGTTGGTCAGAGACAGGAGACGGGCTGAGGAACACCGGTCGTCAATGCAGCAAAAGGCAAGTCAATCCGCATCTCCCTCAGGATTGTTCCTTCTGACTCCGCCTAGTTTGTTCTATAATGAGAATAGCAAAGTGTCGGACACGTTTAATGCGTCTGTGCTAACAAATGTAGGCCGACACCTGAAACACTATTCGCACAACACGGCTGTCCTCAAGTCTCAGTAGGCCTAGCAAACGACACAAACATTCATTGTTTTGACATTGAGTTCCCACCGTGTGACAGCAATGATGTGCAAGTGCAAGCAAATGGTTATCAACTAGAATCTGAAGCACAGTTGGTCCAACTAGACGAACATGACGACATCGCGAGGGAAGAAACTGGACCTCAGATGGAAGAAAACAACGATTGACCCAACGATGCCTGTGAAGAGACCGCCCCTAAGGAACCAACCATGCCTCAATTCTTTAATAAAACCTCTACCATTCCCACCCCTTGATTTTCCCAAACTTCTTGAAACCCGTACTTATGTAGAAAGAAACAAATAGAAGATGCCCAAGTGTTTTTATTTCCATTGTGATAGTGTAGTAACATTTTGTATGCTTTAAAGGGAAGGCGATGGGGATTCATTTGTAAAATTTTCAACCAATATTTAATACATTTTAAGTATAAATTGACATAAGAGAGAGAGAGAGAGAGAGAGAGAGAGAGGAGAGAGAGAGAGAGAGATGGAGAGAGAGAGAGATAGAGAGAGAGAGAGAGAGAGAGAGGAGAGAGAGAGAGAGAGAAAGTCTGAAATATATTTATTCAGAAAGGCCATCAGCCCATTTGAACAGAATTAACATGAACCATACAATAAACTGAAACAATTATAGTATGAAATTAGCAATATCAAACACACAGAAAAGTTAATACACAAATGAAGTCAGCATTTCTCTTAACTTAACCGCTTTGCGCAAAAACACACTGACTTTGTTTCCATTTTCGTATTTTTAGAACCGATTAGTACATACAATCTGAACATTCAATAATATTTCTGTGGAATAAGGCTTTTGCGAATTTTGAAGGG